>KL659358.1:0-48571 GCA_000732775.1 Stachybotrys chlorohalonatus IBT 40285 | reverse complement strand
CCCCCATTCCGGGGCCGAAACCGGAGCCGAGCTAAAAGGTGATGCAGGGTGTTGATGCCGAGTGGCTGATGCGAGCAATAACCGTCTACCTGGCTCCCGAGATGCCTGAGCGGTGCATCAGTCAGCTCAAAGACACACCAAATGGGGAGGTCATGGACGACATCGCTGCGGAGGTAAAAAAAGGCACGCCGGGCAATGAACAATTCACGCCGCTCATCCTATGCCTCATCGGCGCCTACAAATGCGGCGGCGTGTCGCGGGCATACGACAGCAGTTCCGAACTCACCCTCAGCCACAGCGAGAACCGCGAACTCCTGCGAAGAGTCCTGCACTTGGACGGCACACCCCGGTCACGGACTCTGAAGGAGCAGTGTGACATGGTCGCGGGCATCGTCCGAGGACGAGGCGTGCTTCGGGCTTATTCTAGAATGGTTCCAGAGGAGATGCACATCATCAAAACCTTCATTGAAGGCAACCACGACCACGACGCCGACTAATTCTGTCCAGAACTCCAAAGCTGCTTATTTAGAAAAAGTAAAACGGCTCGCCACGTAGTTTAAGCTGCCGGTACAGATTGTGAGCAGGAAAATTGTAGTTTTTCTTTCCTTGGCATGGTACGTTGTGAGGTGGCTTTAATGATTTTGGGCTTGGACTACTAAATGCGGGCTGTTTGGTCTGACACGGTGATGGAAATACATTCACCTTCCTTCTGTGCTTGAGGGACAAGATAGCTTGATAAGTCGAGCGATCTTGTTGTTCCCCCAAGCCATCGTTAATGGTTGTGACACGTTGGATGATTTCTTGAATCTAAAGAGGCGCTCCAAATGAACAATACAATACAATACAATTTATTACGCCCGGCGGCCTGTTCTGACCCAAAGGGCACTAGTCGCTAATGCTTTACATACAACTCCAAATGAACAGACTGGTGCGAGTGTTGTGGTGGAGATGCACTGGGGAATTACGGTAGCCGCTATCAGAAGAGGCAACCCCACCTCTAAACTCGGTCGCGTCTTCCACACTATCAAACGCGTCTTCTCCCAGCCAAAGATCGTCATTCCCTCATTTCAATCTAGCATATTGCCAAATATCTCGAAACCTTGTGGCTATCCGGTCGTTTGCTATTCATAACCTCGAACTTGCCACGCCATCGCGAGCGCCACGGCGCAATCCCAGACGATGGATTCCACACCAAACCCCAACAACGGCAAAACGCCCTCACGAACCCCCAACAGGCGAGGCGTTAGTCTAGAGGCGCCGTCATCCCGTCGCTCAGTCCACACTCCCCTCGATCGAACCGCGCCCCGCGACCTACTGAATTCGGTTCGGCGAGGCACCTCGGCATCTGGCGGACGACGCAACAATGCGCCCACACCGCATGCCAAGGCTGCGAGAAGGGCGCTCAACCAGCGGCGCACGGCGCTGTTCACGCCCGGCAAGAATAGGCGACGTAGTCAGATCGAGCGGCGCGAGACGCCAATGGACATCCTGCAGAGGCTGGGAAAGGTCTTAGCCCCGACGAGCAAGCCGATAGTGACGTCTTCTTCGCCGCAGGACAAGGCTTCCAGCAGTATCCTGCCAATCCTGGAAGACGACGACGACGACGACGACTTCCCCATCGACCGACCGCGATTATCATTGCCACTGGACGAGGACGACGATGACTCGGATCTACAACCGCCTCGATCCTCGGGCTTGGAGGACGAGAACTACACGGCGCAGTCCATTGAGCTTCCGCGGCGCGCTATCAGCGAGCAGCCGCCAAGACTCCCTCGTGGAAGCTTCGGAAGTGTGCGGATGAGTGACTATTTTGAGGGCAACATGCAGAGTGACGAGATTGGGCAGCAGTCCGACTTTTTCCCCGGTCTGTTGGAGGACTTGCAGGCGAGGGCGAATGATCTGGGCTTTGAGCAGTAGGTTCTTAGCTACGGAGCTCTTACGATTGTGGCTAACCTTTCCAAGGACGGATGATGCGACACGGAGAATGACCATGGGTCGTGAGAGCGACTTTGGGCTGGCAGTACCCGCCGGCCTGGATGACCAGACAACGTTTCTCATGTCTGAGCCGGGCCTTGAAATGGATCAAACGTCGCCACTGGCGGAACAATCCATCACTGAGGCAGTCGCGTCTGCACAAGCACAAGAGCGGACCGGCGATGTGGTGCTCGGGGACGATGATGTGGACATGTCTCAGGAAGACGACGTGCTGGATGATCAGTTAGACGTTACAGAAGCTGCAGCCACAGTCCCAGCAAGCAAGCGAGGGCTAAAAACGAAAAAGCAAAAGAGATTGTCACGCCTAGGCATTGAATATCCACCTCTACCTCCCTCTTTCGTCAAGCGGGTTGCGCAGACGTCCTTGCAGACGTCAGGCCTCAGCAACTCACGCATCTCTCCTGACACATTAGCCGCCTTGACGCAAGCCTCGGAGTGGTTCTTTGAGCAGTTGGGAGACGATCTAGGAGCCTACGCCAGTCACGCCAAAAGAAAAACGATCGAACAGGGGGACGTACACACCCTCATGTTACGGTACGTGACGGATGGGTATCATCATCCTGCATTCTATTCGGCTAATATCGTACAGGCAACACCAGGTCGGTGCAAACACCACGATGTTCTCGCTAGCGCAGAAACACTTGCCAAGGGAACTTTTACAAGAGTTGAGGATGCCGATCCCCCAGCCCGCGAAGCAGCGCCGTGCTAAGCGGCGCCGGGAGGATGACGCAGAGGAGGCGACGGAAGTTACATGATTGTTACACAGTTGACGGTATATGTCTACCTTGTCGCCTGAACGCGCCGAACAACATCTGACGACGGCTTCTTCATCATGATGTAGAACATGATTGCTGTGGCTGCGGAGAGACCGTACCTACTAAGGATCAGTACAGTGTCACGGGGAGGAAGATGGAAGGTCCTACCAGGTTAGGATGTAGTGCGCGTGGTTGTTCCTCAGGTTGACTTCAGCCGGCCTACCGTACGGAATACCATGCGTCTCGTAGTGCATCATGCGCATGAAGTCCGGCACTGCGATAGTTTAGCCGGCGGGGAAGACGGGTAGGGGATCATGGCATAAGACACATACCCACGGTAGCCTCCACCCACACTGGCTGGCTACCAGTCAAGGAGGCCATCTGCTCCACGTCAGGGAAATAGAATTCACCCTTGTCGGGCCTATTATCCGGCGTAAAGCTATTCTTCTTCCACGGCTCTCGTAGCAGGCCCTCCACCGTGACCTCGCCCTGCACCAGGCTCTCAGGTCGTGACTTCTGGCTACGATGCTTCTTGCTGATCCAGCCACGGTTTATGAGAATAGTAGAACCGTTCTCGCGCTCGAGCGGCGTGATGACCATGTAACCGTCCTGCCCGTCGCGCAGACGCGGGCCGACGAGCATCTCTTGGTCGTGGCGCAGACGGCCAGTGGCGTAGACGCGGCGGTAGTCGAAGTCATGGATGGCGGAAGGGTCGATCTGCGGAGGCAGCGGGAGGGGTTCACGGATGAGGCGGTCTTCGAGCTTAGCAATGAGCTCGGTTTTCCAGCCGAGGCGCTGGACTTGCCATGTGCCGAGCGCGAAGGCTGTTATCGGCATGATGGCTGAGCAGGAATGTCAGCATGGGTACAGACATGCGTATGGGTCGAGGTTCCAGTGGGCGTACCGAGAAGGATGAGCATGGGGCCGAACTTGCGCTGGTTGCCCGCGCGGACAATCCTGGCCGGGCCATCGATGATGGAGACGAACTCGGGATCATCGGCAGCCTGCCTGTTCGCGCGCCACGATGTCCTCGAGAAGGGGCGTCGAGGAGCGGTGCATTGCGTCGGACGGACGGTTCGGAGGGTTTTCGGCAAGCCACGGGAGGAGCTGGCAGATTTGAAGCTGCGCAGCAATACGCTCGATGTCCTATTCATGGTTGTTGGGTTGTGTGAAGTGACTGTAGGTAGAGAAATCGTGGAATGGACGATTCTGCCGACGAAGTGAGCCCCACCATGGCGAATGGTGATTCGTCGAGGTGGCGAGTTTGGCTTTCACCGCCTTCTAATTTAGGCTGATGCGGTGACAGCCAACCTTGAAGTTGTCAATGGACAGCAGGGTCCAGTGCTTGAAAAACAAAGGGCAATTATTATCAGAGAGATTCCAGATCATGGTTACGTCGATATTCCCAATGTCAAGATTGGCGGCTGTCAACAACACGATGGTGCGAGTCTTTGCAAACAGATTACGGACAAGCAATCGTATGTATAGTTTTTGTCATTCAAGGCTTACATCTACAACCAACATAGTCTGCGCCAGCATATAAGCCCGGCTTTTTATTGGGGCGAGTGTCACGTAAAGGAGCTTGTACCGTCTCCTCTTTGGGCCATCAGTGAACAAATGTGACAAAGTCAAGACCCTGACCGTTGTGTTATTCAAGTGTCACCGTGGTCACCACCACCAGCTCGAACGGCATTTCGCGTACTAGCTGCAGCCCGCTTGTTCGTAGTCCGGATCCATCTCACACGATGCATCCACAGAAGGTGTTGAGACAGCGAGCGAATGGTCGGGTGGCAATGAGCAATTGCTGGAGCACCTCGGGACTGGTTGTAATATCCTTTGCCTCCTTCGTCGGCCAGAGATCATAGTCGCTTAGCCCTCTTATGGTCGAGCCCAGTTGAACTAGCAAACAGTCCAGTCCGTTGTTTGGGCAGGTGTGAGTAAACTCTCGTTTTGAAGCGGGTATCTCCAAGTTTTGTTCCACCAACGAGGTTAGAAAATTGACTTGAGCATAGTATGATGTTAGCAGACAAGTGAGCATGTCCTGCTTTCGACTCTCCAGAATGCCTAAAGTCGGTCAGTAAAAACAGCGGTAGAATGCTAAGAGGATTACTGTACCTTCAACTCCTAGCGGCACTGGCTCAGTGAGCTTTGCGTCCAACTTGCACAGCTCCACGCACAGAGTGTCGAAAATATACTCGAACCCGAAGATAAAGGAGATCCAGTGAAGATGCATATAATCCGCTGCATTGAATTTTTCAGTCCCCCGAATCGACTTTGCCCAGACATGGACCCAAGGCCTCAGCGGAGCCACCAACAATTATTTGTTGGCTAATTTGGCAACCTCTGCGAAGTTCTCTACCGATAGGGAACAAGGCACTTTGTCGAAACGAAGATGAACAAAGTTCAGCATATCTCCAGAGCTTCAAATTTGTCTTCCGTCATGTCTAGAATAATAGACTGGCCTGGTTGTGCTTCCGCAAAATGTCCTCCAAGCACGACCTTCCAATACTTTGAAGTGCTGTAGAGGGAAGTAGAGGAGACCTTGCACGCGTATAGCTCGGCGCTCTTGGATTCATCATTTCGCTTGGATGAGCTAGCGATGATTGTTGCATCGGCACGGAATTTGCAGAACTCGATCGTGGAGGAGGCGCGTCGAACGAGTTCTGTTAGATGCTCTGCACGAGGCCGAGTGATGTCGGGCATGCTCTCGTCGGCCCTTTCAAGGGCTTGAGCTGTTTGTGTCGTGACGTTGCCAACTGCTTTTGGTTGAAGCACTTTTTGGGCCTCGATCATGTCGCTGTCTCGATTGCATTGTGCATTGCGAGATCCAGGAGACTTGAATAGAGTTTTCTTTGATCCTTTTTCAGCTCATCCGTTGAATTAAACAGGAGAAGCCACAGATTCCTGTGTGGAAAGCCAGCTTGTGCTGGATTCATGGCGCGCCAATCACTGTTGCCCTTCTCGTTTGCTTAACTTACCAGCTGGTGACAGCTACGAGCGGCTTATGTGCTCTAAACCCTTCTACAAATACCATATACAATTTTACATCTCTCCGAAAATCAAACTCTGCAACTCTCACTTTTTCCCTTTGATTGACCACCGCCGCCCTCCTTGTGGTGCGCACGAGTTTCTGTGTGCTTCCCCTTCAAGGGACCGAACCTTCACGAGTCGCATCTTCTCCTCGTTCAACAACTCCCACTCTACTTGTGGCGCACAAGCTCCTACGGGCTTTTCTTTTAGAGCTTTCACTTCTCCGCCATCCGCATCTTGCGCTCGTTCAAGAAAAGACAACAGCTACTTCTGTTATGGTGCATGCAAGCCCTTGTAAGCTTCGACTTGGCGGCCTCCTGTGGCAAGTACCCTTGTCCTCGTTGAAATTGTCCATGTTCGAGTCAAACACCTGCCATCTATCACTGGTTATTCATGTTAAACCTACAAACAGACCCTTACACAGTCATCTTGTGCCTTCTTGGCGATTGTTCAAGGGCAATATCTGGAGCCCACGATGCCGAACCCAAGCACCGCAATGGACTAGGATCAAGCTCTTGTAGATTCTACTCCAAGAGGCCTCACGAGAGCTACGTCCCAACAGGAAAGAGACTCGTCGATCAAGAAAAGAAAGCCGCAAACTGAGGAAGGAAAACGCCAAGCTGAAGAAGAGAAACCACAAACTGGAGAAGACAGTTGATAAACTGATCAGCAGTACCAAAGCACGTGACATTCCCTTCAGGTGAAAAAAAAAAAAAAAACTCAAAAAAAAACTCAGTGGGCTTTCAGTTACCTTACTTCCAGAGATTTCTAGCTGAAATACGCCACGTGATTTACGAGGAGGCGATCCCAAGTCGTCTTGTCTTCATCTGGACCAAAGACAGCAACCATGATGCAAAATCCAAAACATCGTCGTTACCACCTCCTGCCGTAGCTCACGTCTGCCAAGAGTCATGCCGGGCAGCACAGAACTTGGACAAAATGTGGACAATCAGAATTACCAAAACATCGACTTGATTCGCTCCATCGAAGGATGTTATGCGCATTTCTCCCTTGAATGACATGTACGGAGGTAAAGATCCTCCATGCCGCACAGCATGTTCTTGTCTATGTGTAAAACCTTGACCGTATCTTCTCCGAGGACTGGAATTTCGTTATTACTTTGCCGACGCTTCAACAAGTCAGCGTGCATAGCGGCGCTGATTATTACAAAGAGCAGAACCCACGAACCGTTTCCCCTCGTTTGGGGAGAATCTGTGATTTGGACATGATGTTCAAATTACTGCAAGGGCAGAACTTCGCACTGATTGGCCTTGACGATGAGGCAAGTGTTGAAAATGCGGTGAAAATAATGAGGGAGTTCGGGTTCGGCAATATGCTTTCTTCTTCCGGTGCGCTTATATGGAATTTTGTTACAGCACTGGAGTTTGTGCAAAAGTTGGACGAAGACCGCAGCGAGCTAATGTGGCAAACTGAAGTCAACAGATTTATGGTGGAATGTGTGACGAGTGGATGGGATCCCGTGCTTTCTGAGAAACCAAACGCGTCCAGTAAGGGGCTACCCGTCGAATGCAAGTGCAAGGGAACCATACTGACCCAGGAGGAGTTGAAAATGGACCAATGGGTACAGGAAAGACTCGCCAAGATGCCCAAGTTGGCACCTGTCTATGCATTGGCTGTCGTCAAAGGCTATCAGTTGGTAAACGAGTGACAACTATCCGAAGGGCATGGGATACCATCCACACCAACAGGGAGCGCTGCAGAGGGGATGATCAGTGGAGGAGAAGGTCATGGCCATAGTCAGTCACATGCATAGGAGTTAACATGAGGACTGCATTTCATACTTGTCTCGCTGTTAGGCTGTCATTGCTTTGAATGTCAAATTACTGTAATCAACCTTGCCCGAGTCTGTTGATGTGCGTTGATGTTGATTCATCGATTTAAGAACAGCACCAGTCCTGTACTGTGTGCAATATCAGATGCCAAGCTACCGTATCGGTCTCGCTCGTCATACTAACCCGCAATCGAGATAGTTACCATACTGTTACTAGCCACGCATTACAGTGAACTGTGATCGTCCCGTCTTGGTGTGAGTGGGCTGACCCACGCGGGCCGGCCCTTGTGAGTCTTAGCTTCTCCTCTACCGGGGTGTTCGTCCCACGCCCCCAACAAGGATCACCGCCAGACCCAAACCCTACTCTGTCCACCCCTCTTCCCCTCCTCTCCACTTCAGCTTCACCTTTCTTCTTGTAAAGAGCCCGGGACTTGTTAGCACTAGGTGCCCGAGCGCTACTGGGCTCGGCTTTCGGATGGAGGTCTAGACGAGCTTGTTTTGACGAAAGGGGGTGGTGGTGGGGGGTTAGTTGGTTGGTTGGTTGAGAGACATGCTGCGAGGCTGAACAGACAAGTCTCGTTTGGGATGGTCGCACGTTGTTACAGTCCCGTTCTTCCCCTGGGCAGCGGGATGCGAGACAATCGATCCATTTCTCTTATTAATCGTGAGTGATTGATCCGAGTCCCATCCGATCAACCTGACCATCGTGATATATCTGCGTACGGCTATCTCCGAAGTCTTGCCCAAGCTCCATCTTGCCGGCTACCAGACACTCGGTTTCCATCCAACCCAGGATGCCACTTTCGTGCACTAGCTTCGTGCTTTGAGCCCGCAGGGGCAACCAACCCCCAATGACGCACAGTCTTGTGTGCGCGGTGACAAGGTGGGATTTCCGTGGGGGAGAATCATTTGACGCGCACCCAACTTCAGGTGTTGTTGTCTCATCTTGTTATCTCTCAACGGCCAGCCCTCAAGAAATGCCGGCTCTGAGAGAAACATGCTCTGCCGCGCGCAAATCGAGGATGCAGCTGAAAAGCTGCTAACCATAGGCCTAGGCCGCCCACCTTTACGCAGTGGCTGAGGTCATGATTCGACGTTTTGCTTTGGTGGTTGCCACACAATGCACGTTTCCTTTCTTTTTCCACGCGGTGGAGAGGGGGGAAAAAAGCCTTCGGCTGCTGGTTCGTCCAATCAAGGTTACTGGCCATGCGGCATCCATAACCTCGTTTTGCACGCAATGGCTCATTTTGAGACACTGCGCTCGGAGGGTAAACCTACACCGTGTGTTGATATGTCGGGCCGTTCGTCTTGACTGTAACGTAATCAAAATACCTTTTATACCCGCCCGAGTCCACAAGCTTTGGTCTTGGATTCACTCCTGCTCTCCACTGCTCTGATTATACCTGGTTTCGCAGGGTCCAGGCAAGAGAGACGTATCAGATACCCCAATGCCCGTGTGACGTGCCTTTTTCCCTTCAGTGCTTCCTCCACCATCACCTCAATCAAACACCTGTCTAAGGTACTGCTCAGCCCTATTTGTGACACACAGCCATGGAAGAAAGTAAATGCTAACATTCTTCAGATCGTCAACATTTTCTTCAGCAGTCCGCATGTGTTTTACGGCGGCAAGATTCTGAGTCCGACCGCTTCTCTCTCCATACCGAGGTGCCTCACCGCCGTTTCACCAGCATACAGCTGTGCCCTCGATGACTCGCAGACCCTCCATCAATAGTCCTCCAATTAGGGCTCGACGGGTCGCAAGCAAGCCCCGATCGACTTCTACCAGGACTGATGTTGGCCCAGCCAAACTGGATCCCAACGTTAAAGCTCCTGTTCAAGCACGTGTTTGCAAGACACTGCAAGAAGAGGGGTATAGCGTCCAGCCATCGTACCAGCAGCCTATTCCTGCAAACGAGGACGAGATATATCCGCCATCCGATTCTGCGACCTCGTTTACAGAGAGTCCCCAGGCTATTAATCGCTTAGACCAGTTCCAGACAGACTACACAACACCAGCAACCCAGATATTGTCGAATCAGCAATTCCAGGCCACCACTCCCAGTCAGCATTTCCAGTTCATCTCTTCAACCCAGCAATTCCAGCCTGGCACTACCTTGCAGGCGACCTCCTATGCTGAGCAGGTGGTGACGCTGCTGCCATCTCCATTGCTGGCCAATCCGGATCCCAACGTGCAGGTCCACACCTACATCAACCCAGCACTGCTCAGCAGACAAAACACTCATCTTTTCCAAACTTCCTTCTCAAGCAGTGACCCAACCCTTTGCGGATCTACATTTGCAAGCCCCGTCCCCTCTATCTATACCCCTCCATCCACTCCTGTCTGCACCTCAACGCCCTCGACCTACACTCACCAGCCTCAGTCCAGCCCTACGTATGAGGCATCGTACGGGTATAGGCCTAGCTTCGAAGCGACACCAGATGGACAAACCACCGTAAGTGCCGCCATAAACGCTCTAGGAGTCAGAAGCAACTTAACCCCTCTCTATGACCAGGCGATAGCCTTACAGCCCAACGGCAATATCGCCATTTCGCGGTGCTTCGTGGTAGCTGTCATGGAAGACGGCCAGGTGCTTGTACACAGTGACTTCCTGGGCAAGGACGGGACGCAGGCGGAGCAACAGTTCTTCGACAGAGCGAAATTCATCAAGACAGCTGGACTGTGTCCAACCAACAGTAAGCCACCCTCTTTCATTCTACATGATATCTCCACGTCTCTCATTTCAAGAACAAATTTCTGTCTGTCGCCTTACCTGTATGTCCTGTTACACGTGACTGACATATACCAATAGAATTCTGCAGTGTCAAGTATTCCGGTATGGCAGCCATGTCAACATCTAGCACCGTCGTAAGCCCAAGGATAGCCTCTGAAGCCGAGAGCTTCGTTGGAGACAATTTATTCAGCTCTAGAACTTCGTCGGTTTCGACTGAGTCCAGCCAACAACAGACTTCCCCAGGAAAAACAAGCATGCCACCGCCACCAACGATCCCACGAAGGGCTGCTTCCTATCAAAAGGTGACTAGTGCACCAGAGATCTGTCTCGGCTGTGACCAAGATTCTTCTCCCTCGGATCATGCATCATCAATATATCAAGCCCAGCCCGGATCGCCTCCCAAACCCATGCCTGTGTCATCCCGTCGTCAAGCCCGGCGTCGCACAGGATCACGTCGTCAAGCGCCGGCTAGCCCACAGCAACTTTCAGCGAGCACGTCACCGAAATCAACTTCTTTTATCGCTCCAGATAGACCTTCCGACCCTAGTCTCCCCATCCGAGGCAAGGCATCGGCGCCAGACGCGTGGCAACCGCCTCTAAATCTGCGCAAGGCATACGTCCCTCCTCCAGGGACGGAGGACGACGATGGGAATCCTGATGTGATGGCCCCTCTAAGCGACACTCTGTCCATGCTCATCAAGTACGAGAGATGGCTGCGGGACATCTCTCGAGGTGCATGCATGACCCTGTTCACTGGCTGGCTTCCACTCTTGAAGCCGACATTCATGCAAGGTACAGGAATCCGGTACCACTACTGGGATCAACGTCCACTCTGGTGGCCTCCGGCTTGGGGGAGTAACCTCGAAGGTGAATTACTCCAGATCCTTTTTCGACATGTCTGAAATACTCACTACCTTCACATAGACCAAGTTCCGCTCAGACAACCACGTGAACTCTCTTCCCAGGGTAGGTGCTTTGACTTGAAGGCATTGAGACTGGGTCGCTAACTTAACAAAGACACAGTTGCTCTTGCACTGCATATAATATTATTGAGCCTAGGTGTCACGCGATGGCTAGCCCGAGATATTCAGCAGCCTGATGTCAAAGACTTGATCTCTGCTGCAGAGGGCAGTCTCGTCCCTTATTTCGCCACGCACGGTTCGGAACCCAATGAGCAGGGACACATTGAGCAACTGTTTTCCCTCTTACGACTCCATGACAGATACCTCTCTGTGGGAGTGGGTGAGCACCCCTTCTGCATAACAGGACATGCAGTGGACTGACATGCCCAAGGCGGTGACACGCGCGTTTCAATGGGACGCTCGTTCCAAGCACCGCGACTTACAGACACCACACTAATTGCTCCACGATGTAGGTGTATCCAATCCGGTCTACCCTTACAACAGTGTCTAATAATTTGCCATTGATTAGTGTTCCACAAGTTGGCACAACAAGAGGCACAGGCTCTGGCACGGTCTTCCGAAGGCAGAAAAAGGCGTCGAACCGAGGTTGCAGATGACGGGGGCACCACTGAGTTGGAGAGCTCGGTGTCCAAGAGGGTCATGTCGTCTTCGACCGCGGCCGAAGATGCTGCCCATTCAGAGCCGGCAGGGTCTTCGCCTGTTGTCGCAACACCTCCTATGCCAGCAACATCAGAAACCTCCGCTATCAGAAACTCAAAGAGCAACACAAAATCTGCCTCGCCGGTGAGTGCAGAGTCCTCTCGACAGATACCCAAAGACACTCCCCACCCCGCAGCTCAACAGAAAACGTCAGGCTACGGATCACAGTGGCAACCGCAGAGATCTCTTATTGATCCAGTACAATGTATCGGAACACTGATATCTAGTCCAGCTCTGGGGACGACTTACTCGGCGGCTACAAGAGCGAGCTCTACGGCTGGAGAAGCAAGTTCACCAGCTGCAAAAGCGACTTCCGCTGCTGCAGAGGCGGACTCTACAGCCACAGGTGCGACTTTTGCTACCGCAGATGTGACTTATCCTGGTGTAAATGCAAACTGTAATCATACAGGCTCAGATTACATTCCTGCAGGTACGGAGTATATTTGTCCCGATACGGGCTACACTGCTACAGACGCGAATTATGATACTGCAGATCCGAGTCACACTGCTGTGTCAACAAACTACCAGCGAACGTCTTCTACCGGATGGTCATCTCAAACCCAAATGGCAGATCACAACATGCAGGCGGACTACCTGAGTAATTCCACCGGTAGTTTGGTATATGACATGCCTGTGTATGAGGTCATGGCTCTTCCTCCTCAACCACATGGCGCACAGTTCCAGTTCTCCGAGCAGGTGACAGATTGGGGTATCCAAGTCACAAATGTCCAAGGCTTATATGGTGATACCATTGAGTTCGTTGATAATTCGAACAAAAAAGTATGATATTCATGCAGAGGAAGAGTTGATGTTTTACGACGAAAAGATGAATTGGTGGAATGAGATATGACGATATTGAACTTTGATGAAGTCTGGCTTATGAGGTCTCCTTGGATCTTTCTTTGTCTTTGGGTGGATATTTTACTCCACGATGAGGTCTTCCGTTGAAGACTTCGCCCTGCTTGCTGTATGGAAATAATGAGATCAAGTTGTCCCTGCTAAAGAGATAACCTGGGGGAGGGGGTGTAATTACACGTGAGGATATCCATGCTTTAGCTCCTATAATTGCCAGATTACGGAGTTCCCACACGAGAATGCGCAGCTGAATCGAAACCCAGCGATTGTCGCGATCGTTCCAAACAGTCTCTTATGGCTGGAGGGATTAAGTCTACGCTCATGATATCCTCTCCTAGGCAGTGAAGCACACTGCAGAGAAGGCTTTGACTATCGTGGAAGCAGCGATGTGCCTGTTGTCGAGTGCTTGAGGAGTGGAAGCGGTAGGGCTTCACAAGATACGATCTCTCCATCGGTCTGCAGTTGCGACAACCGGCTCATTTCTTTTTCATTTCGACTGCCACGCCACGGAGAGTCATTCCTTCAGATATCTACTTCTGAACACCTGAAGAGGCAGAAGACGACGGCTTCGTCTGTCCTGACGTGCCCTGATGAACTATTCGAGACCGAGTAACGCGACCGCCATGCTGTACCATTGACACTCGAAAGGGTCAGTCGATGCACTTGCTCCAAGCTACTTCTCACTCAGTGCTGAATTTTTAATGTAACTTAGCAGGACAGAAGTCTTAGGCGGAATATTGCTATGCTTGGTGGTCACATAGACGTGGTTGGGAATTGAGACGGTACGCAGGATGACACCCAGGCGATTGACAGTACGTCTTGGCAAGCATATAAGGAATCGTCATCATCAGCATTAAGCTAAGTCTCGCCCGATCTTGTTGTTCGATGATATAGGCGAGCTTTATCCTGCAGCCGGGAGAGCTGCCAGACCGGTTTTTAATATGGCATTGGGAACGGCTTCCCCGCCGGCCATCCTGTAATCCACTCACGTTCATTCTTAGGCACGGTGTTCATCAACAGTCACAGGTACGTCGTCATGTCAAATTAGAGGCCCGTCGGTACATACTGCCGGAGACAACCGTCCAATATTGCTCGTTGGATACATTGTGCTTGGACGATTCGCTGTCGCCTAGGAGGGTGCCGCTGTTGAGATTTGGCCTGGTCACCCTCCCATTCGTGTTTGGTATGACTTTCTGAGAGAATTCTGTTCCTCCCTCGATCAGGACGACACAGTGGCCTGCTGCAAAGGCAAACTGAACATTCCCTTTGCGAGGATCCTTCTCAAATATCGCGCAGTTAAGCATTCCCCGTGCATCACACCAATCGCTAAGCGCAAAAAAGTGACGGGTAGTGAAGAAAGAGCCGTTCCCGGGATTCACTGGACTTTCGCTAGGTGCAAGTGATACAAATGTGCCTAGGCTTTGGCTCAAGTCTCTCGAAATCGGGAAAGGGCTAGGATTTTGGCCAGGTCTGTACCTGCGAGAAGCAAAATCGAAGGTCAGGCGTGGGGTAGGAGACTGGAGCTCGGTGCTACAAATCCAGAGATCACGGTCGATGAACTGCAGCCTAGATGGGCCAGAAAAGCCGAGGACGGACAAAACAGCTGGGGCCAGTTCGTCCAGGTAGGGGTCCTCGCATGGCTGTCCAGCGAGGCTAGATGATGGATCGAATGCTTCGGCTGGCCACTTTTTCAAGCCACCAGATGGTAAGTTGTGCTCAAGTATCATCCCAGGACCCACAATATACTCTGTTTCTTGGAAAGAAGATGCAAACGTTGCTGGGCGATTGAGAATGATTCCTCCGTTCGGGGTCAAGTCGGCAAAGTCAACCCAGGAGAAGACACGAGCGACGTCACCTGTGATTAAGATGAAAAGACATTTGTCCTTCGGGTGATGAGCTGCAGCGTAGATTGTTGATACGATTCGACAAGGCAGGGCTGCTGTATTCCGCGATAAATCTGCGCCCGTCGAAGACTCTCGGGCCATCAATAGCCTCCCTGATGGCAGCTCCCATAGCTCGTCAACGTCATTCCCTCCGAGAAGTAGACGATCGCCCGCTTCATTTATCAGCAGCCGCGAGATAGCTCTGCCGAATTGTCGATGGATGACCACGCGAGCCGCTACGTCGCTTGGACCTGCGTCTTTTTCCGTAGGAACGTCCCCAGATGCGGCCTCCAGAATGGCTACGAAGACGCGACCGCCTTCGTCCGCTGATGCTACAAGGCCGACAGTCTCCGCTGCCGCTATCTTTCTGATGGCTGCTCCACGTCCGTGAGAGTAGGCGATACCGATTTCCAGCCCGTTAGCTGAAGAGAAAACGGCTACATTGCCATCACTCTTGCCGGCGAGAATCGACGAGCCATTATTCATTGCTACCATGGTGGTTGTGATATGAGCGTATGATTGTTCACTCAACACATTTGGCCTTTTTGCGGCTTGGGAGATTGCCTTATTGCTCCCTCCCAACTTCCTGTCCTTTCGCATCGCGGTAGCAGGCTCCCATACCTGACACTGGCGGTGCCCAATGGCAATGAAACGGAGGCCGCTGGAACTAAAAGCCACACCTCTGACGCAGTTGTCGAATGCATTAACCTGGGAGATTGGCTCCAATACGAATTCTCCAGCCTGGCTCAAGCTGAACTCAAATATTTTCATCTTCCCAAAGCCCGTGCCAACCACCAATGCATGACCATCCTGTGACCAGGACATTCGATATGCATTCACGTTGTACTTCGAGAATTTGAGCTCCATTGTTGTATAGTTGTAGAGGCACAGATTGCCTGAGCCATAAGAAACAGCCAACGCCTGGATCTTAGGGTTGGGATTGAAGAGGGTGTCAACAACGCCATTTCCGTGCTGCCCAGTTCCGCAACTTCCTAGCAAGTGTAGCTCGAGCGGACTCCAAATCGTAGTTGGAAAAACACGATAACCAACAGACAAGCGAATGTCCTCTCCTAGTGAGGCTGGAGAAAAGGTGGCATGCATTGGCATCTCTTTGAGGTAATCAGGGAGAAGTCCGTTGCCATCATACAACGAAAATGTTTCTGATGACCCGGTCTCTAGGCTCCTTCGTATGTGCTTTTAGATTGGCATGTTTCGATTAGATCTGGAAGAATGTGAAACGTACCACTTAGTTAGTTGACTGGCTCCGGACAACAGCAGAAGTTCTTCGGTTCCCAAGAACGTCACGGCCAAAGGTTGCAACGGGAGCACGGACGAGAGAATGGACCTTCCTGTTGTTACATCCCAAACCACGAGGTTCTTGCGACTACAAGAGACAATAAACTCATCACCAGGGCTAAAAGCCAATGTTTCGACCACGTCTGGATGCATAATCTCTCCCAACCGCTGAAGAGAGACTGAGTCGTACATCAGAATTGATCTCGTGGATAATCCGACTGCAAATATCCCATTGCCAAATGCGCAAGCTTTGCAGTGCCCGCTGATGAAATCTATCCGGGTGAGGCAGTCGTCCCAAGTCCCAACTGGAAGATTCTTCACGAGCAGAGGTGATGGGACGGCTTCGCTGGGAAAGAGGACAGAGTCATGCGGACAGAATGATGGGATGAGGCGGAAGATAGCTGACGGGCAGGTCTGCAGCTGTGCCCTGAACTTGGCAGCCATACGGATGAGATCCGAGACCCATTGGTCGACAAAATCAGTCTCGAGAGTGTTTGGCGCAATATCCTGGGCTTTTTGTTCCAGATACCTTCGAAAGTTCAAAGCGGTTTGTGTGAGGACCCCAAAGTCGACCTCACGCACAACGTACTCAATCCAATACAAACTATTTGGACTTTTGAGAAACGAATGCAATTCCTTGATCAAGTCATCATTATCCGGGTCGCTGCGGTATATGTGCTCGGAGAAAAAATGTGTCGCGTAAGAGAGCAATGCTGGCTCAGGAGCCAGCGGTGCGGACCCTCCCACTTTCTTAAGAGTCTTCGGTCTGATGACCTGGGCCATCTGTTTCTGTTGTGATCTTAGCACGTCGCTCTTCAGGTAGTCAAGGAGCAAGAATGAGAGCCGTGTTTGCGACGTTGTTTTGTGGATTATGAGTCTCGAATCCAAGTTAGAATCCAGAAGGAACTGGCGAGCAGTCTCATGAATAATCTGGACTCTGCTCGACTGATCTACTGAAACGAGTTGACCGCATATACTTGGAATAGACTTCGTTAAGTTCTGTAAGGTCTGGCCCACGTCGAGCTTGATGGCGCACCTTAGTTCTTCGATAGATAATGGCCGATTTGCCAACACCACCCAGGTGAGTATGGGTTTAGCAAGCTTGATTTTCCGAGGATCCGATTCTATCGACTGTAGGATGCGAAAATAAACCTCGTGGAGATCAGACGGTACGCCCTCCAAGGCTGCCTCCATATCTTCGTCGGTCCACACGCTCTCGAACTCCTTGAGAACCAGTCGTAGCCACAAAAAGGATCCTCGCGATTTGTTCAAAATCCTGTCACACATTTCTTGTAGGTCCTCAACCTGCTCAAATCGATCGAGTTCCTCCAATCTGGCCGACAGAAATAAGTGCATGTCCCGGAGTGTGTCCTTCTCGGAAAGGCAATGTTTCGAAGCGTTTGGGCCAAGTGTGACCAGACCACGAGCGACCTCCTCCAAATCTCGACTCGAGAAAAATATTCGAAGGGCATTCGGTGTCACGGTCAGCAGTCTTTTGGAAAAGAGAGAGTTAAATCCAGCGCATTCGTCAACTCCATCGATGACCCAGTAATGGCGCGACAGGTCTGCCCTGAGTATACAACCGGCGAAGAGCTTCCTCCATATAACTCCCTCGTCCGCCCGATCCCAAGCTGTCTGGTCGCGTAGAGCTCGCAAGATCTCATGCCTTAGTACAACATCTTGCATTGCCATCTGGTAAGCAATGGACAAGAAGCAGTCGGCAAGTGTGGCTTTGCCAACCTTGCCGTGCTTGAAGAAGAAGTAACTACAAAAGTTACCGGACATCTTCAAATGATCGACAACATGTGTCGAGATTACTGTTTTGCCGGCAGCCGGTAAACCTGTCAACCACAGAATGTGCGGACCCGATCCCTGCTCCCACGACACGAAGCTTGTCGACTGGGTGAACCATTCACACGAACCCGGCTCCTTGAACGCCTGAAGCGCGGCAAGGTCATCTTCAGAGGTGTCCACAATATTTAGCATTTCCATTGAGCGAGAGCCATACTCAACAAAGGATTCATTGTCAAAGCTGTCCAGGAAACTTGTTTCTGAAGTCTGCCGATCGTCCCTGCTGTTGGCCTGTCGCATGAGGTCAATCACCGTGTGTAGTGAGTTGCGGAGCAGGCGATAGTTGGGATCTAGGCGACTCTCGAACTTGCAAAGATGGCGATGGTCACAGTTCATTGCCGCAATCTCCTCATTGGGAAAACCGAGCGTTGACGACCCCTTCTCGACGATTATCCTGTTCAAGAATTTCGTCTTGACAGGCTTGGTTTCGTAAAAAGACCAAAGTCGAAGGCTGGAAGCATAGTGGCGAAAAGCATCATTTATGTCCTCTAAGGCTGCTGAACCAGGCGACAGATCGTTGACAAAAGGTTTCTTAGCCCAGACCAAAGTCAAAATATTCTCTAGTATTGGAGCGAGCTCAGAGCCGCGATGAGGTGTACCGAGGAACACCATCGAATGAAACCTTGAAACCAAGTCCTTGCACGATGGGTCCTGATTAGCCATGATGTAGGCCTTTTTGGCGACACAGCCCCCCATGCTGTGGCCGATCAAAGTAATTCGTGAAGTGTCTCGCCTGATGCCCGGGTCATTCTTTAACTCTGCAACAAGAGAGTGAGCAAAGTCGCTGATACTAAGTCCAGTTTGTTCGCGTTCCTTCCATTTAGCACTGTATCCAAAGACATGGATCCGAATATTGACGAAATCCGGGTCGGCAGAAAGCCATGATTTGGGCCAGCA
This sequence comes from Stachybotrys chlorohalonatus IBT 40285, assembly GCA_000732775.1. NCBI lineage: Eukaryota > Fungi > Ascomycota > Sordariomycetes > Hypocreales > Stachybotryaceae > Stachybotrys > Stachybotrys chlorohalonatus. The sequence continues at coordinate 29,863 of KL659358.1, read as the reverse complement.
GCTCCTTTCATCTCCGGAGTGCGACCACGTCTTGTGGCTGCTCCCGCCCAAGCCATGGATAAACACAAAATCACCTACCACGGCCTTCGAGATAGGGGGTTCGTATATGGTTGTTAGGCCGAGTCTCCCTCCACCATCATCTTCCACAGAGGAAATTGGTGGTGTGTTATCGGGCTGTCTGTGTACAATAGCCAGCGGCGATCTGATGGAGCTGGGATGGCGTAGTAGGCTAGAAAACGACTTTGTGTACACCTATAGAGTTGAGATAGTCTGTCAATATGGTTCTTATGGTTCAAATGAGGTCTTGGGAGAAAGATTCGAGTATACGGGATGGCGTTTACAGGACTCGGGGGTGCCCCTCACATACGGCGTCCATGATGCTCAAGCCGCAGCCAGCGGCTAATTAAGCAGCGACTATATTATATCGCTGTGCGGTGTTCTGTGAGAGACTTGGAGCTAAAGTACGTTCCGTGTGGTGTGTATGGAAACGCTTCCTGTGCTTGTCTTGCGATGGACAGACATTGGGAGGCAAGAAGAATCTGAGGTTGCGTCGAGGCAGCCTCATCCCATCGCTTGTTAGGTGGGACTTGCTGGTCGACATATCAGGTTAACGGGGATCTCTGCACCAGAACTGCCAGCAGCGTTACGCGCGCGCCCCTCCTGCGTTGCGTTGAAAGGGTGGCGAGCGGGACAGCAGATCATTCAGGCCAGCAATCAGCAGTTCGCTCTAAGCGCCATCGCCTTATCCACAAGACCCCTGTCTTCTCTTCAAGATCCCCGTTCAGTAGCCGGGTATTGGCGCATCAGTTCTGCTCGTCAATTGAGACCTAGAGTATAGTCGATGGACCAATCCGGCCGGTTCTGTCTGGACGGACGTAATAAGTATGATGTTTGGTGTTCTGACGATGACTCGGAGATCTGGACATACGGCAACTCGCGTCTCAAATGAAGCCGCTAGTCTCAGACGTACTTTGAGGCATATCATTCCTACTTACCACAGTGAGCCCGTCAAAGACCATGACTGGCTAAACCTCTTGCATGCTGTAAACTTTTGGCCTGTATATTGGGTCTGTCCGGCGAAGCAGCAGAGCCACTGACATCGGCTCTCTGTAGACGTTTCAACCTTCGTGCTGCTACCCTATTCTTGTACGCGCCGTGCCCAGAGACTCGGTTATTTGACCCACCCATCGTTGACTTAAAAACATAAAATAAGAAAGGGCAATCATTGCGATTCGAAATCTCAACAAGTTCTAGGAATGCATAAGTGAAGTCCAGGGCAACATAGACACTATTTCCTTCCCTACGCAGCATGTTCTGACATCGACCGGATTGTCTTTCGCGGATGATGAATTGGTGTCGGAAGGAACTCATCGTACAATATGGCGCCGGATGCAACTCGCCCCCAAATTCATTTATTGTAAGCTGTTGGTTGTGGTTTTGCATCAAACAGCGTGCCTCCAGGCTGGTGGGCTGGTAATAATCCCCAACCACCCACCACAAGCTACTAAGGCAGGGGACCTCCACCTGCACCTTCCCTTCCAGCCTGCATCGTTCTTCCCACCATACGCCCATCCACCTATTGTTCCTGAATAAAAGGATGTATTCCAGGGGATCTAGCGTGCCGCCAGTCATGGACTTGCCACAAACCTTCACACTCAACAATGGCCTAGAAGTCCCTGCTATTGGTCTCGGCGCATTTCAGGGCGATGAGGGCAACTACAAAGTGAAGCAAGCTGTCAAGTCAGCCCTGTAGCTCGGCTTCCGGCACATCGATGGCGCCAACACCTAAGGCAATGGAACGCAGATTGGGGAGGCCATCAAAGAGAGCGGGCTTCGCAGACAAGAAATATTTTGTGACATCGAAGCTGTAAGCTGCTCATATACTGTACGATACATATAGCCTGCCTCGTCCGCTCAATCATTCATACAATCGAGGCACAGGGGCACTAGTTGATTGGGGTACTAGAGCACAGACATGGCACGAGCCTGCAGACGTCGAAAAGGCCTTGGGCAAATCCCTCGAAGACCTGCAACCTGACTATGGTGAGTGACCCTGGAGTAAACCAGGTTGACCTTGACTGACCGATGTAGTTGATCTATATCTTATGCATTGTGCGTGTGCTAGTGCGTAAGTACTGCGACTCTCTTTGTTGACTGCTTCCAGTCCCCCACGCATATAAAGCAGGCGAAGGCAACAAGACAATCAGGCATCCCAGCGGTAACGGAAAGGTTTGTCAACAACGCTTAATCGTCCGCCATCCCCTCTGACACACCTCGGCAGCCCGTCATCGATTATGACCTGTCGCGACGATACACCGATACCTGGCAGGCAATGGAGAAGCTGTTCGACTCGGGCAAGGCGCGCTCCATCGGTAAGATGATGCTTCCAAAGCGCCTCTGTTCTCTCTGACGCCGTAGCAGGCCTTTCCAACTTGAACATGCTGAAGACGAAGCGCATCCTCGAGATTGCACGGATCATTCCAGCCGTGAATCAAGTCGAGCTGCATCCGTAAGATCTGTCGAATTGAAGAGCAGACGTGAACATTGCTCATCGGTACTTTTACAAGACTTCTGCCGCAGCATGATCTGCTGGAGCTGTCTCACAGGCACGGTATCCGCCTTATGGCTCATCAACCACTTGGCGGACGTCCAGTAGGAGTGGTTCGAGCTCACGCCGACGAGCCCTTCCCCACGGACCACCCAAAGGTAGCTATCCCACTGCCAGTCGGGTCTGACAAGTCGTTGACTAGTCCTAGGTGGTCGAAATTTCCGAAGTCACCGGGATGACCCCGGCCCAGGTATGCTTCAGCAAAGTCTTGCGACTCTCGACTCACTGGCTCCTAGGTATGCCTTTCTTGGCAAGTCCAGCGGGGTGTTCCCGTCATCCCCAAGTCCTCCCAACTACACCATATGCAAGAGAACCTGCAGTTGCAAAAGCTCCCGCAGAATCTTTTCGAAGACGTCAGCCGCATAGTGGAAGAAAAGGGTCCCATAAGGTTCTTGGATCCTCAACGTCATCTTGGGTTCGACATATTTGATGAGCATGATCAGCCCATTGAGAACACCGCTCTTTGGGATTGATACCATTTATAAAAATTTTGCAGTCAACCGCATTACTCTTTGATGATCATTTTTCTTCTCTATCTCATCCGGCCAAAAACAGGCTTGTAGGCTGTCATGGAGCATGTCCAAGCGCATACGGCAACAGGTCCAAAGAACGCAGTATTATATTCAGTTCACCCCTTTTACCCCCTTGAACTCTGTCTTTGGAAGCCACGGCTATCAAATATCGAGAGTACAAACTCCGGGATAGGAGGTGTTCGGACACTGCACTGTTGGCCCGCCACCCCCTCTGTTATGCTTAACGTCCCTCTCTCTTGTTTCAATTGCATGTTAGTTTAGGATAACTTCATTAAGTTTGGGATCCACCATCTTCGGACGGGGTTAGTCCATACTTCATGTATTCTGTTGAGGACTCATTGGCTTGTCTGAGCCATTGAAAGAGCCCTACCAAGTTCACTAAAGCTCGTTACGTCTTATGAATCCGGCCTAAATATGGGCATTGCAAAAGGCTGTTGATGGAAATAGAAAGCTGACGAACTTTTTGGTGTGGAAACATGGATGAAATATCCATGTCATTGGGCTGGAAATATTCATGAGCCTAAAGCATATGGCCACAAGCGAGTATTTCCAACCAATCCCGCACAGTACACGGAGGCATTCCTACCTACGCCCAGTGAGAGCTGGTTTCGCCAACAAATGATGGTTCCAAGCGACATACACATGGACGAACTGTTTCATTATCACCAGATAACTTGGCATTATCATGTGTCACAGAGTTGATAAGACATGACATTAGGGCAATATCCGTTTATTCTTCAGAACAGTATTCAGCCAGCATTTTACAAACCTACCATGACCCATGTGAGCCCTGAAAAGGTAAACAATTACCAGCCAAACATTTCAGACCCGCTATTCACTAAGGGCATCTTTGGCAGTGTCATGGCTTGTTGGGCACACTGAGTTTGCCTACACTCCAGAGGTAAAACCTACACCAAACGATCCCTACCAATATATTTAAAAGCCATCGCCCATTTTCTCCTTTCTTTTTCTTTTTCCCTTCGCCAAGTACATTCAAAAGTGAGTGGCAATCCACAAAGCAAGAGTGTATTGTAAAAAGTTCTGCTAACGTTCGCAGCAGTTCTCTAAGCCGGCAGCCGCGGGTTTTCGTCATCAAGCCGAAGCATTGAGTACAGTCCCTCTGCTGTCATCGTTAAGTCAATTAGTGGTATTGGTCCTTAACTATCGGTACCTTACTCGAGGACTCTTCCCCTGTGGTATGGTAGTGCTTGAAGCTGACTCGGCTGGTAGGGGAATGGTGGAAACGAGTTGTGGTGCTGGCACTTTCCACACCATGGTCAACACCGGGACATGCTTAGGTGCTCCAGCCAAGGTCAAGCGAACCATGGCTTGATTGGCTCAACAAGTTTAAACACGGAGACTGGCTTGTTCGTTCACGTCTCTCGGAGTTCATGCCGTCATTTGTGAGCGCAATGTTGGACACTCATCATGTGAATATTCCTTTTCGTGGACTGCATGCAGATGAATTATATATCACGGAACGCTTCTGGCATCTCGGTAGAGTATAGTTATAGTATGGAAATTGTACCCCATCCACTTAGCAGCGAGTTGCTACTAACAGATTGACGTACATGGCCCCTCTTGAAGTATTTTGTCAGCAAATTTAATTCTTTGTAGAGTCGGTTGTGCTTCGGGTAAGCTTCCATTAGGTGGAGCCATCGGTCTAGAGTTGGTGGCGAGGAGCTAGAGAACTGTGTTAGTCATCATCATCCAGACATAACTTACCACCTCATCCCTGCATGGAACCACTATCTTCACGACACTTTCGCCGTACAGTACAATATGCAGTGCTTCAGTCTAACTACGTAATTCGCCGCACAATCTACCATCCGTGTCTCAATTCGATTTGTCACTTTAGTATTACTGTTTGAAGCGGGCGGAAAGCTGGCCGAGGAGCCAAAAGGCCACGGTTGAAAACGTCCACCCTGTACAGTTCCGGCGTCGCCATCCAACAAACTTACCTATACGATCTACCTGCATATAGCCAGCACAATGTTCTTCCAAGGTGCCTTGCAGGAAGGCATCTCGAGCGCCGTTTCACAGCAAAAGCCTGTCCTATGTTTTGTCACAAGTAGGCACCCCCTGTCCTACCTAGCACATGAGTGCTGACCGATGCAGATGGAAATGATGAGTCTGAGAAGTGGGAGAATGAGTTTCTCCAAGACGATACAGTAAGCATGAATCTGATCCCACACTACAAGCATGTCACTGATCCCCCCCAGCTGAACGAGCTCATCAAGAATGCAGCCGTTGCTCTACGCCTGACAGCTGGCTCGGAGGAGGCAGGGTATTTAGCCCAGATCTTCCCCCTGCCACAAACACCTACCATCGTCATTATGAAGAACGGCGAGTTGAAGGAGTACATAGTTCCCGGAATCAGCAAGGATGACTTCATTCGCCGTGTCCAGAAAGCATTCAGCACGCCAGCAGCACAACAGCAACCGCCCGCCCAGGCCACAGCTTCACCGGCACAACCTGCAAATCCCACCGTCGCGTCGGACCCAGGCACGTCAGAATCTGTTCGGCGTGTGCTAGCGGAGAGAGCTGAGCGGTTAGCTGCGATGCGAGAACAAGCGAGCCGCACGGCCCAAGAGGAGCGCGCAAAAGCCAAGGAGAAGGCCAAGGCCGAGGCTGAGGCTGGTGCCAACACTGATGCAGCTCGCGTCCACAACCAGGCCGAGCTCGTGAAGAAGAAGAGACATGAGGAGGCAGAGGAGCGACGGAGGATCCTCAAACGCATTGAGGATGATAAGGCAGAGCGGCGACAACGGGCGTCGCAGCGCGAGAAGGCTAGAGCGGAGAGCCAGGGTGTGGGTAGCGTAGCGTCGGCTTTGGTGAATGCGCCCGAATCCAAGCTTCCTTCGACCACGAGAATTGGCAGCATCACGGCCATTCAAGTACGACTTTTCGATGGCTCGACTGTTCGTTCGCGCTTCCCAACGACCTCGTCCCTGAAAGAGGTCAGGAAGTGGGTGGACGAGAGCCGGGTGGATGGAACTCAACCCTACACCTTCAAGCATCTCCTGACACCATTGCCGAGCAGAAGTATCGACGCAACCGAGGAGGATAAAACACTGGCAGACCTGAACCTCGCACCATCATCTACACTAATTCTCACCCCTGTCCAAGGATACACGTCGGCCTACGAGAGCGGATCGTCCAATCCAGTCTCGAAGCTCTTTGCCTTAATCTTGGGGCTCTTTACCTGGCTGTTCGGCTTCTTCGGGTTGGGGGCGAATAGACGACAACAGGCGGCGTCTTCAGACAGCGCATCCACAAGCACATCAGAGCAGTCACAAGACCGATCTCGGGTTCGTGGCTTCCAGAATCCGACGGACCAACGGAGAGATCATCAATTGTATAATGGGAACTCGGTAAGCCGGGACAAATAGCCCATTGTAGCACGTCTCTAACTTGTCGCAGCTGAACTTCGAGCCTAGACCGGATGAAGACGAGAAGCAGTAGTGCTGCATCATTGCCCTGCAGCAGGGCCTTCTTTTGTATTGTACATCGCGAAGAGGAGCGAGTTACATTCACCACCATTTCTCCCGCGTATGGTCATGAACATCCCGTAACCACGTATAATTGACTACGGCCTAATCGTACAACTATGGTATCCTATCCACCCACCCGAGCCACCTCACTTGACGCTCTAGTACTGGCTAGCAGCGGCCTGGCAGGCCTTGAGCTGGTCGAGGTACCAGTTGCAGATCGACATGTTGCCGTCGTGCTCGTCCATGCACTTGGTGAAGGAGAGGGTGGCAGCCTGGCAGTTGTTGCCTTGCTGCTGCTGAGTGGACTGAGTCTGCACGGGGGCCTGGGGAGAGGCCTCGGGAGCGGAGGAGCCGCCGCCAAAGAAACCGCCGATGGCGTGACCGATGGAGGAACCGACAGCGACACCGCTATAGACAAACATGTTAGCATAGCTCTAAACCCTAGCAAAATAAAGGAAGACTCTGGGAAGCATAGCAGTATGGTATGGGTCTTGGGAGAAACGCTGCACCAGCTCAATACAATATCGAACGGCACATCGCGGACATCGGATATAAGCATGCGGATCCCGTTTGATTCTCAACACCGCCCACTAATTATCTTCCTGCTTTCGTGATGACTTACGCAGCGGTGCTAGCCATCTGTCCAAACAGGCCGGGGCCCTGGGAAACGGGAGCAGCGGCAGGAGGCGTAGGCGTGGCGTGCTGCTGGGGAGGAGCCGCCATCGTGGTGGCAGGACGCTGCTGCTGAGGCGCCGGAGCCTGGGTGAAGCCGGAGGGGCGAGCAGGGGCGCGAGCCGGAGCGCGGCCGTTGGATCGGGATGAAGGAGCGGAGCGAGGCATGTCTGCGGTTGTGCGTAGAGTTGTGCGTTCGGAGGCAGAGGGTTCGGAGTGTTGAGAAGGTTGAGGTGGCCTGGGGTATGGAAATGTGGAAGATGGAAGAATTGGAGGCGTGGAATTTCTGCTACCTGGAAATTCTGGCCAATGGGAGACGAGCTGTTAGTGCTCGTGGGGAGCTAGTGGTGCCTCGATAAGTGCATGAACAGGGGACTGCAGGGGTCTCGTCCCCCCGTAAATCCGATTTGGCTCCATGCGGCCGTGACAGGCTGACCTTGCTCATACCAAGTGATGTGAGCGACACGGTGAAAGTACTAAGATATCCGATAATAACCTGGAATTGTGGCCATGCAAAAGCGGGAATGATGTAAACGAGATATTAGTTATGTTAGTACTTGGACGCATGCTGGCATCATTTGATATCGCGGGCGTGGCAAGCACCAGCAAATAAAGATGCCATTGCATTGGGTTGCGAGAATACAGTAAAATAAGATGAGGAAACTAATGATCAAGTCGTGTTTACGGTCGACAGTATCTATGTGTCTTGTCTTAGTGGCCCTTCTCGAACCTGCCATCCCCAGAACAGATAAATCTCTGATTCCTTCGACACGCTACGTCGGTGCTTTTTGCTTCTTTCTCCTCACGAAGCAGGTCTGGCCAGATTCTACTCCCGTAGAACCCACGGTGAGCTTTCGTCAAAAGACCCACCTCAAAGAGTTTCCTTAGATGCCAACCATTGCCACAGCATCGCTGCGTGGAGCATCAAGCTGAGCTCAGTTCAGAGAACGGCGGCGTAGCAGGTGCATACCTTCTCAAGCTTCTGGTGATCATCTACAATAATCGCCTCTTCAGCCCTTGTTCCCCTTGTTTCTACCCTTGTGTTTCGACCTCTTCTTCTTCCTCTCACCCTCTTCAGCACCCGAGCCTGGCGCGGCTGCTGGAGGGGCAGCCTCGGCCGGGCGTTTGCTGTTGTTGTTGTTGTTGCCCATCGACTTGAGAAGGGCCTTGGCACGCTCTTCTGCAATCTTCTCCGCTAGCTTTGCGCTGATGGCCTTGTTGTCGCTCTGCATGGCATAGTCAGCATACGTTTGTCGCGGGTGGAATGGGGACGTCGTGGCAGCTTACCAAACCAGATTTCAGTACACGCGCTGCGCCCTCCTGGTTGACCGTCGTTTTCCGAGACTTCTCGGGCTCGGGCTCCTCTACAGCCTTGATTTTGGCGAAATACTCCCTGACGCGCTTCAGTTCGTCAAAGACGGCATGACTTTGCGCGTCAGTTCCTTGAAGTTTCAATGTAGCTATTAGAAGTTAGTGATTACATCTCTGAAAAGAGGGTGACAAAAACATACAGAACAGTAGAGATTCTATCGAATAGGCAACGAGTGAGAATAGCTTGGCCTTGTCGAGTAGCGGCAGCTGAGAGGCGATATCGTCGATATTGCCCAAAAAAGGTTCCAATGACCCTTCCAAGTCATCAAGCTGGACGTCCAACTTGTCCAGATCGCGCGAGAGATCCTTCACGCCCGACATGATGCCAGACCTGGGGGCATATAAAGAGGTATGCGCAACTGAGATATGTGCAATCCGCTGGTGATTGGTGAAGCCGTGGTAGCTGATTTTCAGAGTCGTGCATGAATGAGTTATGCATGTAGTGGGGGTCCTCCCTAGGCTAGCGTAGCCGTGGAAAGGCTCGGAGCAGGAAATTGCGGCAGTATCTTCTTAGCGTCGTTTGCAAGAGGTTTGCCATACCCGACAACTTCAAAAGGGTCATTGACTCGTCTCCGTCATTTCGTACTCCTTTTGCCACTGTGTATAGCGTCTGGCTCCTTCGTTATAGATTTCCTTTGCCTAGTTCTTATTTATTCTCGATATAACACCTGCGATCGATACGAACAGCGTCGATAAAGACCCCGAACGTGTACGGCGGATCTCATATTTTCTCCCGTTCCTCCACGGCCGTCAAACTGGCAGACTCATCACTCCCGCGGTTATGCGCGCGCATAACACGCAGGCACTTGGCCTCTGGACACAGTGACAAGTGTACCGGCCAAGCAGCCAGGAGATGCTATGGCACCATAGCCGCCCCCGTAGCGACGACAGCTTCGACAAGCCCACCTCGCAAAACACGAGAACGGGGCATCTGGTCCTCAAAACATAAAACAGACACCACTCCGCAGAAACCGCGATCTGAGCCTCGCATATACGTGCCGTCAGTACACCTGTCACCAGAGGTCGCCAAGTCATCCCCGAGCGAGTACAAGATTCACATACTGGGCGAAGATGTCCGGTCAAAGTTCATCGCCCACGCGCTTTCGAGCGTGTACGACTCGGTGGAGATGATAGGTTACAAGTTTGGCCCGTCGAGTAGATATTCGCATATTCAAAAGATGTCGAAAATGCAGTCGAACAAACCCAAGAGAACGCTGGCGCCTAACCGTCTCGCTTCGTGGAAAATGGCCGATGCCGACGATTCGCATATCGATCAGCTGATTGTGACGGGGAAGGGGTACGAAGCCGTTCCATCCATCGAGGCGGTCAAGCATCGGATAGACGAGAATACGACCGTCTGCTTGATGAACGAAGGGCTAGGCGTGCTGGAGGATGTCCGACAGCAGATTTTCAAAGGCAGCGATAAGACTCCTACATTTCTGCTAGGGCATATGACGCATCGCCTGGCATATAACGACCATTTCAATGCTGTCAGGCTAGTCAAGCCCGGCCAAATGAAGATTACCAGTATGGACCATGCTGGTTTGAGCATACCCGAACCGGGTCCATCAAGGCTCAACCAAAATCTTCTCGATTCTTTACGTGTAGCAAAAGACCTCAAAATCCAATCTAGTCCCCTGGATGATTGGTTATGCTTCAAGCTCCCCTCCGTCATCTTTGGGTGCGTGGTCGAACCGATATGCGTCCTTCTCGACGTACCTTACGAAGAGATTCTCCCGAATCCCCAGGCGAGGCGAATGATGCTCTTGTTATTGGATGAAATTGCAGTCGTTATGGAACACCTGCCGGAACTTTCTGGGTCAGCAGTGGTTCAGGAATACCTCCGAGGCGGACGTCTTCGATGGCTTCTGTACAAGGCTATTCGAGGCAAAGGTCCTGCACCCAGCGAGCTTGTCAAGAGGATACAGAAGGGACAGCCATCCGAGCTCCGGCACCTCAACGGGTATTTTCTCCGTCGGGCTGAGCGGTTCGGGCTAAATATGGCCAACAACAGGATGATGGCAGAGATGGTTGCGGCAAAGGAGGAGCAAGCAAAGCGGAATCTGCAGGGCCACATTCCTTTTATAGAGACCTCGTTGCCTAGTGATCTTGAGAGGCAGCATAGGACTACACAGGCGATTGCGCGACAGAGCGTCTCCAAATGGGAGGGCTCTGTGTATCTTAGACAGGGTCGTTCTCATTGGTAGTTGGCCCATGCCTTGTATAATATGAATAATGAAAGATGCTTGACTAACAGAAACTCACCTGCGAGCATGTCACTTTTTTGCTCTACACATTGCCAGTGATAAACCTGAGTAAGTTGATTGCACGGACAACATGCAACAGGATATGGTATTATCTGGAATATGCGGTCATGTGATGCCCACTTTGCCCCTCCAAAAAGCTGCGGACCCCTCCCAACTGCAGCCTACACTCGAAAACAACAACCCAAGGACCCCAGAATGGACGAATCCGAGCTGGAACAAGTGCGTACCCTCTATCACTTCTTCTGCGCCTACAGCTGACATCTGTAGATCCGGAAAGCGCGCCTTGAGCAGCTGAAATCACAAGGCGGCGGCGGCGGTGGTGGCCAGGGTGGTGCACCTGGTCAAGCTCAAGAACAGCAAAAGCAGTACGCCAACTCAACCTACTCTCCGCGCAGAATCCTTGCTGACAGATATACTCTTTTAAAGACAGCAGGATGAAGCTCGACAACATGTCCTCAGCCAGATCCTCCACCCTGAAGCGGCGGACCGACTGGGACGCATCCGACTCGTCAAGGAGCAGCGCGCAACCGATGTCGAAAACCGCCTCATCATGCTGGCGCAATCTGGCCAGCTGCGATCGAAGGTGACGGAGGAACAGCTCAAGGACCTTCTGAACGCGGTGGCAGACAATAAGGAGGAGGAGAAGATCGTGGTGAGCCGGCGCAAGGGGTGGGACGACGATGACGACGACTTGCTGGATTTATAGGCGCAATATGATACCACGAACGCTCGCGAATGGCTACGGAAACTGGTGAAATTGTGAATGCTATTCTACAAGGAGGCGCGTGCCTGGGATATGTATACATTTGCTGCGACGGTGCGTGGGACGATGGGTATCAAAGACCTTGGGCCCGCATCTCCTTCAGCCGCTTCTTCTCTTCCCGTTCTCGTTTGCGGATCGCTCTAAGGTCCGGCGGCTGCTCAATGCCAAGCTCTTTCCGCAGGTCGTCCACGTCGCGTTCGAGCTCCTCCTCCCAAAAGACATTGATAACCTCGTCGCTTCTCGTGCCATTCTTCAGCGCCCACGGCAGGTATATAGACCAGAATCTCTGGCGCTCCTCAGCCTTCATAGTCGTCACGGCCAGCATGCTGAGCCCAGTCATGGGGATGAGCGTGTTCGCAAACTCGAAAGCTTTGAGGGCCACCTCGCCCTCGCGGACGATGGGCAGACCGGTCAGCGCGTGGTAGAAGTCGTGGCACTCGCGGTAGCGCTGCATAACGTAGGCGCACTCCTCGTCGTCGATGTAGCGCACCGCAGAGCGGGTGTCCGGAGAGACGCCCTCGCGGTCGAGCCAGCCAACGTAGGCGCGACCGACGGTGTTGTCGGGCAGAGTGCGCAGGCGCGGCAGGTCGATGGTGTCGGAGTTGAGGCGCGGGCGGAGGCGCAGGATACGGCGGCCGGTCGGGTGGGCGAGCATGGCGTCGCGGAGGCGGTAGATGAAGTAGGGCGTGGCGGTGGCCTCGCCGAGGGCAGCTATCAGGTCTGGGGGAGATGCCGTTAGCGGGAGGCAGCTGTAGTGCTGGGCGAGGGTTCGCACCATGGCGGTAGGGATTGATGAGGGACGAGACACCGGAGCCCACTGCTAGAGCTGCGCGCTCGATCCTAGTTAGAGGGATGTGGCCCGGGTAGTTTGGCGGCGGGCGGTTGAGGGCCGAGAAGGGTCGTGTGATAGAGGCACACGATGCGCATTTGGCTGCCCATATGGCTTGTCGAGCACCGGCTGCAACCCGAACCCTTGACAACGAAACCTCCATTGCCGGCGTTGCAGGCTGCCGACGGAGAGCTGCTGGTTGCGGTATTGGTGAGACAATCAATGATGAATCTAACAGTCGACAGCCGTAGCAATGGTGTCGGGCTGCTCCCTGGGTCGTCGTCCGTGATTGACGAGGTACATTTTTCGTTGACATCAGCCCACAGGTAACCGGGCTGAGCCGCTGGTGGGGGCTGCTTGATGTGCCGGCTCCGGGTCGGACAATCCACTCGGCCGGAACAGTTCCATGGGGTTCGTCCTGCTCCTCGGCGACTGGCACGCGCACAATCTTCCCTAGACATCTCAGGACTCGGACAAGAGACTCAATGCCTATCTCATAGCCCTGTTGAACCCAATGACCATCAGCACCACCCGTTGGCCACCTCCTGGGCCTTGATGTAACCCCTGGTGGCTTGCCGTCTACCACCAGCATTCTATTTGCTTGAGTACCGAATCTTTTTTTGTTCATCACTTTGCTCCGCCACGCCGCGATGCTGGCCGCAGATATCAAGGACAATGTCCCTACTGTGCTTTTGAGGCACGGGCGATTCTTCGCCTTGATGGCAATACTCTTAAGCGCGCGGGTATAGGTGCCTCTGTCCTATTAGTATTCACCATCACTAGGCTAACCGCCTTCTGTGTACTTCCCACAGGATGATTCATCACAAGGGATCCGCACGACAATAAGTTATTACTCCATGGTCCGACAGCCGGGGGCTATTAAGAACAAGACTTATTGTGCTTCGACAGTCAGTGGCGAAGACAAAAAGTCAAGGCTAGGACTTCGCAATATTGTCCCCACTTGCAATCCATTATACTCAGTCATTTCAGTCTTTGATCCTGACGCGCGGGCATTTATTTATGTTAGATCAACAGTCTAGAAATGGCTACTAGTTAGTTGTGTATTTCTTGTTCTCTGTCGGATATGTGTCAACGAAACGCGGCTAGGCGACGCCCAGCTGCGGGTATCATTCATGTTGACAGACCACCTGAACCGAGGTCATTTTCGCCCATCACGGGAGAAAACTCTGCTCACATTATGAGCTCTCCTTTTCGACCAGCAATGTTACGACTCATATTCCGAGAGGTATAACGAGTTTGCTCAATTCATATATGGCAACGGCGACAGATATACAGCGTCAGAGAGCCCCTTGGCGAATGCCGAGGCGTGGCTTTACCACCTGCTGGCTGCTAGATACCTTTGCGATAGTCCTTGTGTATGGACGTGGTAATTTTTTCCACTGCTCTGTCAATCCTTTTCTCCGAGGAAAACGGGATGCAGGAGTAATGGATAGACACAGTCTCGAGGTACGAAGGTTCCGAAGGTTTATCCAGTCGATCCAGAAAGGCGTCGGGAAATACGGCATCATACACGTACAGGTTACTCTCAAAGGTGGCCAGAAGAAATACCTGTCTTGTTTCCAGCTTAAGGCTGCTTTGACCGCTTGAGTTGACCTTGAGGCTCGATGCCATTCGTGGTACCTCCACAGGCTCCCTGGGCGGTGATATTGGCGCTCCATTCGCAGGTGGCGTTTGCGAGCCCACTGTTGCCTCATATCGCAGCCCCTGTGCTAGAGAAATCAGTACTGCGGCGATGTACGGGTCGTGGGCTACGTGGTTAGGTCTCAAGCGAGCAAGTTTCTTGAAAGCAAGCCGCACAGCAGGCGGGTTAAACTGGCGACCGATCCCTCCCAAGAAGGATGTATGTCGCCGGTTCCGGACGTCATAAAGGTCCAGGAAGGCAAGGGCTGCGGGGGCTGTACCAGCTGGTGCAAAGATGCCGTTGGTGCGTAGTCTGCAGACGGGGCGCTCGGCGAAATCAAAAGGTATTCGCGAATAGCTGCAGGTTCAGTAACCAAAGTATTAGCGAGACTGCTTAGCCGTAATCAAGAGCAGAAGGAGTTTGAGTACCTAGTTTCCTTCAGGCCATAGTTGTCGAGGATACAGCCTATGCTTGCGCCTTTGCACAAATTCCCAGGGCTCATACACTTTGTGGCCTCTGTGATGGAGTGAAGCAGCCGCTGGTCCACGGCAGCCTTCTCCTCCTTCTCTAGTTGATGTGCTTCTCTGTCTTTGCAAGCGCGATCCCTGCTGATAAATTCACAGCCCAAGAGATGAAGATGTTGCGCAGTCCACTTGAGCGGGCGAACATAGAGACGTTGGCGAGCGTTTCGGCGCAGAATTCCGTGGATAGAGGTTGGTTTGCTCATGCGTGGGTGCTTCGACGAGGGTGTTTGGGGGTCTTCCTCTGCTGCATGCTTGAGGTTGTGCTGCGTGTAGAAGGAGGTCTTGACCACGGCTAATTGGTTGGCCATTGTCGCTACTGCCATCATCGCCGCTTGTCTAACCGCTGCAAAAAACGCAAAATCTCATCATATCCTGAGTTTCGAGCGAATGTGTGTTGCTATTCGCGTGCCTACAGTAAGTGGTGGGGGATGTTGTTGCTGCCTAGAATGGCTGCGACTTTGTGAGTAAGTGGCAGTGAATATTGGGTTACTTCTGCAGTACTCGAGGTAGTTACCACCACAGTTACCTGCTAGATGCCTGAAACGTCTCTACACGTCGGTAGCCTCCACTGAAAGCCGCGGTTGTCGAGAGTAAGGTACCTCTATCCAGGTACCTTTCCGTATGCCTCTGGTGAAGCCCTTGTTTTCACATCTGACAACCTGAACTTTATTTCCTTCCTTCCCATAATAGTCAAGATCAATGTGACTCTCAGAGATAGCATTTCTCCCTAAGAATGAATAGATCACCGGTTGGAGAAATATTCGACTCCAAAAATGATAATCTTGCAGCTTGGGGTTGACAGCCTCTAGGCATCTTGGATACAGATGCATACTGAGGCACGCTGTCAGGCATGTCCATCCACTGTCGAGAACACCCTATGCGCCTTGTACATAATCTTCACGAAAAGGGGTATCAATGAATGAGTTGCGAGTGACAACGCAGACGAGAATTATGTGTATGAAGTTGGACACAGCCAGACACCAGCACGTGTAATATTCCATACAATTGATACATAGGCTAGCTTGAATGCGCGGTGTAGCGTCAATCCATGTGACGGTTTCCCGTTTCCCGTTTGCTCCTCGTCCACCTGCGGTTAAAGCAATAAAACTTACAAAACCCTGCAGGAAAGGCACTGAAATGGAAGACAAAAGAGGTTGAAGAGATGACAAAGAACTGATAATAACTTCCCAGATATTGAACGGTGAAACGCAATTAAGCAAGGCCCGAGAGACCGTCAAATTCAAGAAACATATACAGATCATATCAACATAATTCCAGAAGAACAACAGGTTTAAGGAGATAAAAAAGGCACATACAGACATTAATCGTTAATCATCCAAGCTTTGCTGCCCCCACTGGGTGAGGCTCTGCCTCCTCTCACGCACTTTCCCCAAAGGTAGCAGCCTCGAAAGGAGCACTGGAGCGCGCCGGGTCAATCATGGCATAGCTCTTCTGCGACTCAAAGACTCTCGTGGCCCGCTCATGGACGTCCATGGTATCCTGAGTCTGGTGCTCCGAAGCATCACCATCCATTAGAAGCGCAACAACATCCTTGGCAACGGCGGCCACGCTCTCATAGTGCCCCACCCAGCAGTTATGGATGATAATGTCAATGGGTTCAAACATATCGAGGCAGGGCATTACGCCACGCTTCAGCAGGTCCTGCTTGCCATACCTGCCCTCATCGGCGTACAGCTCGCGGCCGCGCGTCATGAACCAGAAGACGGAGCCAAGGGCGAACTGCTCGGTGATATGGCTGGCCTTGCCGTACAGGCCGCCGTCGCGACGGGGGACAAGGGGCCGGCGGACGTACGGCTCGAAGCCGACGTCGAGGTCGTGGCCGATGCGGATAGTGTGGTCGAAGTCGATGAGCTTGAGCTGGTCGAGCTCGTCGACCATGATGTTGAGCGGGTTGATGTCGGCGTGGGCGAGGTCAATGGATTCGAGGGCGGCGACGGCGCTGGTGAGCTGCAGCATCCAGCGGGCGTAGGGCCGGGGCATGCCGTCGAGGCGCAGCCGATCGGCCAGGGTGACTTCAAAGAGCTCCATGAAGGTAATGTCGGGCCCGTGGAAGAAGAAGGCAGCAATATCCTTGCAGTTGAGCATATCGATGCGCTCGGACAGCAGCTGCTCGCGCAGGAAGCGCGGGTCCCCCTTGCGAAGGGCCACCTTGACGGCGATGCCTTCGGCTATATACAGCACCATTGAGCGCGCGCCGATGCCGATGATGTGCGAGTCGGGACACTCGGTGAGGATGAGCTCGACGAGCGGGTTGAGGTTGGCCAGCTCGTGGGGGCTGTTGCGGAAGTAGGCCTCGAGCTCTTTCCAGGACCAACCAAGGCCGGACATGATGACGGTGAAGAATCTTCGAAGGGGGAAAGTATTGGGGTTTGTGCATGGAGCTATGATGCTGCGACGCGTGTTGGGCGTGTAAGTGAAGCGTGGGAAGAGCTGTCAGTAGTGGACGTGTAAGTGGATGGGGGCAAGATTGCGGATTGGCTCAGAGCTGGCGAGAATATGCACAACTGTCTGTACGTGTCTGTTATAGCACGGAGTAAGGCCAACTTTTATATTCAGGCGGCTTATCACAATTTCTATCGCGGGAAAGCAACAGTGAGAGTTCAAAGAGCAAGACAAATGCTGAGGCACTTGAGGATTCTGCGAAGCAACAGATGGGCCATGGCCTAGTACCCGAAATTCGAGGTCTATTTCCTTTGCACGTCGGCGACTCACCACCCACACCGTAGATGTTTGCAGTGGTACGTGATGCGGCAGACGACACCGGCCAAGCGGGAACGCGTAAACTAATTCACCAGCAGGAAGCCGGAAAAGGCAGCATCATCATCTTGGCCCTGGAAGCTGTGATGACGGTGGCAATATGTTGGCTTCTTCACTGCCACAGTACATGGGCAACGCGACGGGAGGCGGCATAGAGCAAGATGGGCGTTTTGCACGTCGCGACAGGGCCTTCAAGATTCCATCGGGTATCTGGACAAGGCTAGGGATAAAGAAGAAGCAAAGGGGAAAAAAAAAAAAGAAACGTGGTAGGTAGCCTGAGCAAGGGACTGTTCCGTAATGATCGTCCGATGCAACGATTGCCTGACCGGGGAGGGCGTATGTGGGAGAAGGGGGGGGGGGACATGATGCGATGGATGCTTGGCGACGGGATGTTGCAACGAGCTGGAGGATGGCATTTTGTCTCGGGAAGGCTGGTGTTGCGAAACTGCAGATGAAGGAGGTTACACGTGGGCCAATGAGGAGAGGCAGGAGGAGGCCGGAGGGAGAGCCGGAGGAGAGGCAATGTGGTGCTGGGGAATGCCATTGCGTCGCGCGGTGTACGATGGGATGGTCAGGGGCACCATGAGGAAATCGTGACGACGGTAGAGGCGGGATGGAGATTGAATGGGGTGTCGGTGCACTTTACAGAGCACAGCACATCGACCAGCGCCGGTCGAGGATGGATGGCACGCTGAAGGGTCGAGCAATCATAGTCTTGGCTACGGCAGACCATCGCGCGGATAGTGGTACGTCTGCGACCGTGGTGGTGACGGAAAGGGGGTTCGCCCACGGTAAGTGCTCTATCTTCCCTCATTCTCACCGAAAAGGGCGCAAAGAGCAAGATATTGCCATGTTTGTCTACCCATACTTGCATCAAAGCGGCCTACCACTCATCCCATGTCTGGGGGGCGACCCCCCCTCTTGCGGCTATGCGTCGATCGCCCACAGGAAAAGGTGTCGGAGGAAAGCGAGACATTGACCGGGGGTGCTAGGGGGCTGCGCCGTGGTGATGCACCTAGCCGAGGCACTGGCAGGGAATCGGGCAGGGCGTGGTGAGCGGGCGAGGGGGGATGGACGGATAGTGGCCGGGCAAGCCAGGCGGTCAGACAGAGATTGTTTCCAAGTTCAAGAAGCAAGAAGAAAGAAGACAAAAGGGCAAACAAAAAGAACAGGGAAGGGATTGTGACAGCGACCAAGTGCCGAATACATAGCACGGAGGGTTTATTGGCCGCCATGTAGGTTGCCGTTTTATATCACATCCAAGCCCGGCCACCCCCGCCCAGTGTGCCGCACCCACGCAACCGAAAAAGGGATCCAGAATCATGCCATCGACTTTCTAGCCCGATCAGCAGCCCACAGTGGCCGGCACACCGTGATGTGGGCGAGCTGGCGGTCGAGGTGAGGGGGGAGGGTCAAAGGCAACCCAAGAAGTCGGTCGGCCCAGGTTGGTACTTCTCGTCGCCCATGCTTTGGCCCTCTTCGTCCCCTGCAGCCCACCTCAGCACGCGCGGCACGGCTCAACCAGCACGGCAAGGGTGTGGGGGGGGAGAGAGGGTTATCCCCCGGCTCGTCTTCCCCGAGGGGTTCTGCATCCGCAGGGTTGTTTTGTGTACTCGTTGTCCCCTGCAAGCTCTGGATGTCGGGCGGGAGTTGACACTTTGACACCAACAAAACTGCTGGGGGGGGCTTGTTGGTTCATCCTACTAGTCGGTCAGCAGATACTCGATACCAACGTACTTAAAATAGATATCATGGAGAGAAAACAGAGAGAACGGACAGGGAGATGGAAAGGGAAAAGAAAGAAAAGCAAAGCTCTTCAGTCGAGTATCGCCGTTCGGTCCTATGCTCCGGGTAGCTGCAGTTTGTTGATGTTTGATGTTGTTGCCGAACCAGCTCCTTAAGAAGTCTTCATATGTTGGCTCCGAGCATTCTCCTGATTAGGTCTTCGTGCAACAGGAAAAAAGCAAGCCACAGTATCGCCCATCCCCTCGCCTGCCGCGTATTCTTTCCTCACTTTCAGCCCAGCAGCATCTTATCAGTCATCTCACACCCACCCCCCCCCCATGTCTTTGTTTGCCCTTTACCGTATCGGACCACATACCTGTACGTGCGTACGCACGCAGTCATCATCCTATCGGGCTGCCTCTCCACTTGCCGTTGCCGCCCGGTCATCCGCCATCCCATCGGCGTCTGGGTTCTGGGCGGGGGAAAGGGCGGGCAGCGGTTCTTGTTTGTTCTGGTCAAGGTGAAGGAGGGCTGGTGGGCCTCCGGATCGCCTACCTGCATGCAATATTTCACGGGCTTGACGGGCTGCCGACATTGCCCTACCTACCCTGCCTTGCCTTAGGTAGGCAGAGATGGGCAAGGATGGGCAAGGATGGGCAAGAACGCCAATTAAGCAGCGGGGATGGAAAGAGCTCCGAGGCCAACCCTAGCCCAGCTCCTGCGGTTTGTGGTTCCGGGGCAAGTGCAAGCAACATCCATCCATCCCCCCCGGTCTCCACACCCCAGGCTCACTCACGCAACTCATTCACACATTCGCTCACCCTCTTACCAATTCACACTTCACAACTCTCGCTCACCCAACCGCTCGGCTGCTTGCTTGCTTGCTTGCTCACTCGCCCCAGCTCCCTATCCGTACTTTTCGTAGACACAGACGTTTCCATTCCCTTTCCTTTCCTTCATTGAGAGCGTCTAGTTTTTTCAAATCATCCAATATTAAAACACGGCTTTTCCCCGCTCCTCCTCCTAGTCTATTCCCTCATTCTAGGCGTCCTCCTCAGACCGTTTCAACCCCCCCCCCTACCCCCCTCCTTTCCTAAGCAAGCACAAGTACACAAACACACACACACACACACACACACACACACACACGCACGCACGCACGCACGCACGTATACGGCACAAGGCTGCGCTATCATCATCCAAACTAAGATCGAATCATCAAATCGAGCATCGATCCACAGTTGCCCGCTATTGCTTGCCTTAGCCTACCTCGTTGGACCCCCCCATTCCCATCCAACGGGTATGCATTAGTCGTTGGCAAGTCTTCACCCCTCCCACCCCCATTTCTCCATCCAAGACATATCATACAAAGCCTCGTCTTTTCCTACATGTCCCTTGCGCCTAGACTTGAAGGGGAGATAGAGCGACCTCTAGCCCAGCCCGAAAACGCCTCTCTTCTGAGCCTGCTGCCAAGTCCTCCACGCAGCCTGCACTAACGGGTTGCCCTCGTCTGTTCTGTCTTGCGGCTGGTTGTATTACACGGCCGCTATGGAGGCCGTTGACAAGCTCGTCGAGTGGGCCGAAACAGAAGGCGTCAAGCTGAACGGCATTAAGCCAAGCCTCATTCCCGGCCGAGGCATCGGCATCGTCGCAGAACGTGATATCAAGGTGAGACTCACTGCTTGAACGCCCCCACCATCACCACCATCACCACCGAAACCACGACTACAATCACCTCCTCCTCCTCCTCATGTTTGTCTTGCGCAGCACTGTTCAGCTTTTGTTTCCATGCAAGCCATCTTTCTCAGCCGTGTCCCATCACGTTTCATCCCATTCGCTAATCCATCATGTCTAGGAAAACGAAGTTGTCATTACTGTTCCTCACAAGCTCCTGCGCACCTACGACAGCACCCCCAAGCACATTGTCACCGCCCTCAAGGGCTGCACCGTTCACGGCATTCTCGCCGCCTCGGTCTGCCTAGAGACGGATCCCTCTTTTGCCATATGGAAGGCCACATGGCCCACCATCGAGGACTTTGACATTGACATCCCCATGCGCTGGCCTCTGGAGCTGCGCGACCTCGTCCCTCACTATGCAAAGGCCCTCCTCGCCAAGCAGCAGGGCAAGTTTGAACGCGACTGGCGCCTCTGCCGCGACGCCTTCCCCCATGACTTCACCAAGGACCAGTACATGTACGCCTGGCTCATCGTCAACACCCGCTCCTTCTACCACACCACGCCCAAGACGGAGCGTTTCCACAAGCACGACCACATGGCCCTACAGCCCGTCTCGGACCTCTTCAACCACGCCTCGGTCGGCTGCCACGTCAAGTACGACGCCGACGGCTTCACCATTCTCGCCAACAAGGACCACAAGGCCGGCCAGGAGCTGTACATCCGCTACGGCCACCACTCCAACGATTTCCTGCTCATCGAGTATGGTTTCGTCGTGCCCTGCCACGAGAACCCCTTTGACGACACCTGCATTGACGTCTACATGTGCCCGCGCTTCACCGTGGCGCAGTCGGAGATCATGGCCGCCAACAAGTACTGGGGCAACTTCATGGTCGACAACAACGGCCCCTGCTACCGCAGCCAGGTCGCCGCCCGCGTGCTCGGCCTGCCCGAGGAGGACTGGCCGGGCGTGTTCGCGGGCACGCGGGATGACGGGCCAGATGCGGAGGAGACCAAGCGGCAGCTCGCATTCGTCCTGCGGCTGTACGAGAAGGACATTCGGAGGATCATGAACGAGATTGCTCGCTCCTACGACGGCGAAGATGAGTCGAGGGAGTTGCTGCGCCGTCGCTGGTTGGAGGTCAAGGAGATGATCCAGACTACCATTTCGCGACTTGAAGACGACGACGACTAGGACGGGCAAGATGCTTGAAGAAATGACATGTGGGCCGGTTTGGATCTACCTAATGTTTTTGAAAAATGGATGTGTTTCGCTTGTCCTTCTTTTTCTTCTAATGGGCCGGCAAGGCAAGTGTGTTTACTCAAGATTGAGTTTTCATATAGCAGCTGTGAGCTAGCGAGGGTTTTCGGCCACCCTCTTGGTACCATAGCCCGGGTAATACGAGGGTATGAGGTCTGCTAGGGTCCTTCTTGTGCACAATAAGCTCAATCGAGCTAGGACAGTCGAACATTAACCTTGTTTCGACATGATTGCTTGGCATGTACTGCAACATTTGCTAGCATTTTAACTTACCCTTCAACAGAGCTTTGGAGCTCCTATTGATGAACCAACCAACGCATTCAAAACAAATGTCAATTCAGGGTGTTCGTACTGTGGCCCCCTACTTACTCAGCCGCGCAGATAATCAGGTAGACGAGGTGGCCATGAGGCCATCACATTCCCCTGGTTTGCCTGGCAGCCCTACTTATAAGGTATAAATCCAGACTTTGTCGTTTATTGTATGCGTTCCATGCCGGCGGACTACTCGGGCGCCTCTCAGCAATCAGACGGACCTCAAGCTTGCAGTTCTTGGCTTACCTCGTCACTCTGCGCCGCCAGCCGCCCTATGGCGCCTTCATTAACGAGCTTGGTCTGGTTCTAGCAAGGATTCGAAACGCCAGGCTTACCCATCCAGACGACCAACTACTCGAGTGCTTTTTGCACGACTCCATCAACCCCGGGCTAACCGCCCGTTACGTCCTTGAAAGCTGCTCTGGCATAGACGATCATCTCGATATGTTGCCCTTGTTACGTGATTGGAAACAGTTGATTGCCGCTTGCAAGTCCTCTAGAAGACCTATTGGCACGTGTCACCGTACTAACAGGCCAAAGTCACCGAGGTTCCCTTGCGTCAGCAGCCTAACAGAAAGGTCGTCGCTTGCGTCCAAAGAAGAGTTGGCGGATGCTGCTGCACCACAGGGCTCGACGCATCCGTATGCGACCCGCTAGTCGTCGCGCCTCTATTTCCGACAGAGATGCAAGTCCACGAGGCTACCTTTCTTCCTTACCTACTATGGCGCGGTCTTGGCTAACAGCCCATGTGAACAGCGGCTATACGAAATACTACGTGTCTTTGTTGGTCCCCAACTGCAGCGGTGCATCACGTCGAACAGAGCATCATTGGATACTTACTCCAACCATTGGCTTGTACGCAAGTCTGCTGCGTTGGCACGGTCTCAAGGCTTCTTCCAGTTCATCATCCAAGAGGGACCTCATGTTGGCGTCCCGTTGATTCTTCAGCTACAGATTGAGACATTCTCTCGGCCTCTCTCGCTAACGTACAGATGTAGTATGAAGTGGTCGTGGTCGACATTGAAGGCCCAGTATTGCCTCCCATCGTAGACGAGATGCCAGTCATTTGGAATGCTTCTTTCGTAGACCACTCAGCATCTGGGATAGCTATTCCGGACACGCCTTCGCTTCAAGTACTGTCCCGGTTCGCGAAGTCTATGATATGGGCGCTTCGTTGCTCAAGAGATAGCAAACAAACAGCCGCGATCACCCACCAGATCGCCAACCACATCACCTCGGCGGCTGAGTCCAGAGCGTTTCGCTGCGATCCTCACCAAGACGTGGCGCCTAGGACCAAGTGTTCGCATAATATCTTATCAGTTCTGAGCGTTGCTAGGGGCTCGGCTGTACGGACCTTCCTGCAGCCTCAAGGTACTACAGCTCCCGTTTGGCATGTATCTCAAAACAACCGGCGTTGAACAGCACGAGGCCCTGTCAAACGAATATGGCGCTCTGCAGCTTGGGAGACGTCACTGTGGCATTCCAGTCCCTCGCCCACTGGACCTAGTATCATCTTCGACCAAGTCCTACTTCCTGACATCCAAGGCCCCGGGGCTGCGTCTGGGGTTGTGCATCGACACGCTCAGCGACCAGGAACTAGTCACCATGGCTCGCGACTTGCGGACATGCGTTGGGCTACTACTTTCAATACCAAAACAGGTTGCGCCAAACCATGCCATCTGTAACGCGCTCGGCAACGCGTGCTGTGACGACCGCATCAATGCAGCCTTGGACTATGACGAGGACCAAGGCGATTTCGTCGGCCCTTTCTTGGGCGAAGAAGTGTTGAACAAGATGCTCCAAACACCCGCTTTGCCAGGTGTGTCCCATCGCGGCAGGCACAGGATCGTCTTTACGCACGCAGATCTAAACATGCGCAATGTCTTGGTGCAAAATGGGCGACTCTCGGCCATCGTCGATTGGGAGAACTAGGGATCGTACCCGGAATACTAGGACTACACCAAATCCCACTATATCACAAGGCTCCAGCGGCGGTGGCTGAGGGTAGTCGATGAGGTTTTAAGGAGAACGGGGGGTATGAGGATGAGCTGGCGATGGAGCGTGAGCTTTGGCACTACTGTTTTTGAAATGCATTTTTTGTCTGCGCGTCTGCTTCTGCAGATACCCACCGTAGCGCTCTTCGCTTGTCTTACTCTGGTCCGGCGTTGGGGCGATATAAGAGCGCCGTGTGGACGAGGAGGGCAATGGCTCGATGCAGTCTGTTTTTCTATATTGCCTGGCTCGCTTGCAATTCGCGGCATCGGTAGCCTGGCCTTACCGCCTAGATCTTCATGTGACCCGAGAAGCCACCGGTCCTGACAGAAGAGTTCACAAATCAGCTCTACGTACAAGACTGTCTAAACCATGCAAGGTCTCAAGAGACCCGAACATGTCGAATCCTTTCCTATAAGCAGCGGATAGGACGAAGCAGCAAATCACAAACAGAATGGGAAAGAGGGGATGGAGCACAGCAATCGGACTGAGGCGTGATCAACGTATCCATCCTAAACCCTTCCCAACGCCAACAAAGCTCAAAAATCCTAGCGTACCTGTAGCCTATAATTACATGACAGTTGTAACCCCCTTCCTAATGTTTCCCCCTTTCTCCTAGATCAAGGAACTGAAGCAGCAATTGTTGTCGAAGATCAAGGGAAGCATCATGTGAAGCCGCAGTCCAAGTCGACCACTGGGTCCTTCAATTTCCCATGTGCCTCTTCCCCCGGGTAAATTGGCGCATCTTCCTCGAATCGGCTGTGCTACTGGTGCGGCTTGATGTCCTACTCAGGTCGCGGCCGTTTCACACCGTGCGGGTTGCCCCAATCTCCTCCGCCGCCGCCCTGATTCTGCCCAAAGTTGAAGTTGCCGCCGCCAAAGTTGGGGTTCATGCCTTGAAACCCTGGAGTTTGTCAGTAGGATGTCCTCGAGATAATAATACGCAGATGACCATGGCACGCCGCGGAATTTTTAGCACGTGGCCTGTCCGTCATCGCGACTTTGCAAGGCATTGTCGCGCGGACCAGACAGAGTTGGACCCATGCCATGGTCGATCCTGAGAGATATGTGCTCTTACCTGGCATTCCTTGGCCCATCATGCCCATGCCCATGTTCCCAGGCATGCCCATCGGCATGCCACCCATGGGGTTCATGTTCATGCCCATGCCGCCACGACCACCACGCATCCCCATGGGGCCACCTCTCATGCCACCACCCATCATGCCGCCACGGCCCTGGAAACCAAAGTTGGGACCTCCACCGCCCATGGGCCCGTTGAATCCGCCGCCCATGTTGTTATTGTAGTTACCCTGGTGGTTATGGTGGTTGTTATTGTAGCCTCCTCTGTTGTAGTTGCCCTGCCCCATGTTCCCACGCCCGCTGTTGTAGCCTCCGCGGCCGCGGAAGCCGCCTCCATAGCTGCCGCGGTCGTTGTACGGGCCGGACGGGGCCGCTCGAGGCTGTTCTTTGACTCTGGCCGGTGCGTCTTTGGGCAGGGTTCGGAAGGGGTTCGCGCCGGGGTTCCAGTACGATGTAGTTGTCTTCTTGTGACCCGGCTGGGCCGCGTCGGCCGAGACTTGGTCGATGACGTGCTTGGCAGCCGTCGCGGCTTGCGGCGAGTAGAATTCGACGTACGTTTGACTACGGGTTGCTCATATCAGCCATCTTGCAAGCATTTGCGGGTTGGGACCACCTACCCTTTGCTCTTCCCGTTGACTTTGTGTTCGCTAAACGTGAGTTCCTTGACCTCGTCCTCGCAGCCGGCTCGCACCAGCCACCCTCGAATATCGTCGTCCGTGGTCCACCAGTTGAGCTCGGAAATCATGATGGCCGACGTGGCATTATGGTCAACTGGTCGATCGTCTGTCTCCGACTTTCTCTTGACGCCATGGTAGGACGTCGAGTCGTGGGGCTGGTCGTGTCGGTCGGCGTCGGACTCCCGGCGGTGCTCGTGCGATTGATCACGGTCGTGGCCATGGTCGTCGCGCCTGTTGTCGTCGTCGTCGCCGTGGTAGTCTCGGCTGTCAGTGGCGTGGTTATCCTGCTGCGGGGGCAAGTCGTCACCAGCATCGCCGTAGAAATCGATTTCAAAATCGTCAGCCATAGCGGTGGTCTTCAAGTTACGCGGCAAGAGAGCAGCGTTCAGCTAGGAGAGGAATTGAGGAATTCCAGATAGCTGCTAAGAAAAGATTGGTATTAACTCTCAAAGATACAGGGAAGCGTCCTCGGTTTTTGCAATCAATCAGTAGCATCTCAATCGAGCCACGGCCCGCCTTGGTTGGCATGGTACAGCCGACAGGACGAAAGTAGCAGACAGGAGATGAGATGCAAGAAACAAAAAAAAATGAACAAGAAAGCTTGCCAGTACGTACAGTCCCGAAGAGCACTCTCTCGTAGAGGATTCTCTCGATCACCAATCCTCTTTTTGTCTGGTATGCGATTGTACACTGTAGAAGACGAAGCTCTGTGCTTGCGGTCCTCGATGCCACAAAAGGGCTTCTGTCTGCTTGCTTGATTGGTATTGACGGCCTGGGGAGTCAAGGAAAAACGACGATGGTGATACAGAAGAGGCCAAGTCAAGCCAGGTCAAGCCCGGGATGTAGCAAGAATGCAAAAAGAGACCCCGTAGCCTTCCTTTTCAAACCAAGGGGACTATTCTCCCAGCCTCGACGTATCGACAATAGCAAGATCGGGCCGCTGAACCGCTCGATTCGGCGTGAATGACGAGGGACGAAGAACGGGAGCTGTTTGGGTTGGAAGAGCCGCGCAAGCTTGGGGACGAGTCCCTGCCGGAGCGCCGTTTTGATTTCCCCGCGACAAGGAAAAGCTGGACACAGCTGAAACGCAACTGCCTGATGGGTGAAGTCGGCGACGAACCGGAATCAATGGTGTTTCGATCCGAGGTCGATGCGAAGAAGGGGGTAGGTTGAGTTAGGTAGCGTGTTGGGTTGTGTAGCCGGGCCTGGATGGGGCAAGATTTTCCCCAAGCCGCGTCCGCCTGCAGGGCACTAACAAGGTACCTCTACGTTACCTCAAGCCTCGACGTAAGACAGCCTTTCCCCGGCACGGGAGAGGAGACTAGGCTAGGCTAAGCTAAGCCTAGACCTGTGCAGCAGCCACTAACTAAGGTACCTGGTCTGAAGCTTTCCTTTCCTCAGTCCAGTTGGCGTTGGGGAATATTTCTCTTCTCGACTTTCATCATTTCTCTCCAACGTCGAAGCATGCCAGCCTGCGGTTTCAGTAAGTAAGCTATATGAAGCACTCGCTCGCGTTCAGCTATTATCATAGCAGAATCACTTTCAAATGTCGAGTGCATGACACACAATTGCTTCTTTCCAAGAGTGCGTAGAGACACTTATCAGCCCAGGAGTGAAATCCCCATCTTGTCTATTTCATCAACTCGTCCTACAATGACCAGACCAGCGAACACGTAGCCAAGGCTCAAAAACTATAGACGGTTACGACGACACCGGTTACACGCCAGGATGTGGCACTGATTGCACTCGAAGATGTAATTGGGAAGCAAGTGGTGGCATTCTTCGCACTGGTGCCGGCCACCACGATAATTCCACCGCCTGTGGGCGCACTCATGATTCTGAAGCAGATTCTGCATCTCGCGTTGTCGCATCTGCTCTCTTGCTTGTGCCGTCAAGTTCGCCGCCCCGGGATCACGATCGACAATCACGTTGGCACGAGCAATCAATCTCTCTTCCTGGAAGTGGGCGCATTCGCACGTCTTCCATTTGGCTCCGCACTCGTAGCAAAACTCGGCTCTGCATTTGCAAGCTGGACACACAAAGAAAGAAGGAACAGCAAGTCAGCGGCTGCTCGGGGACCGACAGGGCGCTTGCAAGGTTAACTTACTGATGTGGTTGCAGCCGTGATTCAACTCGACAAGCCGGTGACAGGAGTGGCATCGCTGCCAGCCCTGTTGCCGAGCAAGCTCCAGGACCTGCTGCGTAGACTCGTCTTTCGGACAGTCCTCGCCCCGGTGCTCGGCACCCTTGCAGGTTACACAGGTTGCTGCTCTGCAGTTGGGGCACATCCCCGTGTTGGCGACGATGAACTGCACAGGGATGAATGTCGAGCAAGCCGGTCGGTGGCAATAGGTGCGGTTGGGGGTGTTCAACTCGGTTTCTCTAGCCTTGAATCTGCCAATCAGAGTTCGGGGCAACAGATGTTTTGCGCTCTCGATTGGGATCGGTCGCTGGCAACAGCGCGGCGGGAAAAGGGATTCGTCTGTCAGGGAGTCGGTGTAAAGCTGAACGAGGCAAACTCTGCAGTAGTTGTGGCCGCATGGGAGCCCAGCAACGAGATAGGCTGCGCGTTCTTCCGTGCAGATATCGCACTGCTTCGGGCCTGAGTGGAAGGGGGCGGCCCATCGCGATGACTCTCCCGGCTCGTCGCGCACGTTCAAGGCGAGCATCTTCTCGTAGAGGTCGTTGTCCACGTGCGAAAGTGTGCTCTGCGCAGAGTTGCTTCGTGGACGAGTCTGCTGCTGTCTGACATCGCCGCCAGCATGCATCTGCTGTGCAATCTTTCTGTCCTCTCGTGCTTGTTGCTCGTTCAACTCGAGGGCTATGATGACATCGCCGTCAAGGCGGACGGCATCAGCAAGGCTCCTGCTCATAACTGCATCCCGGGCAGACTGCCTGAGAACTTCGAGCTCCTCTTTGTAGGCATCTACCGCCACAACTGGGTCTGGCACCTCTCCATCACGTTGCTTGCCTTTGCTGGACGAGGCCAGAACCTCTATGTCTTGTAGTTGGAGTTCGATGATGAGACCCAGAGTCGCCTCGTCCATTGTTGTGTCTATCATAGTACGAGAATCGCTGGCATGACAGAATAGCGAACAACATCTAGAAGAAGCGTCTTGTACGAGTGTGAAAATGCATCCCTCGATGGGACAGCCGTATAGGAAGACCGAGAGGGGGGACAATCGAGGGGTATGAAGAAGGGGGGAGGGTATAAGTGAAGGGAGAGAAGTGAAAAGCAGATAAAGAGATAGAGCAAGCCAGTCGGCCAATTATCTGGGTAAACCATTTGAACGAGCTTAATACCATTGAGCAAGGCTGCGAATTTCCGCACACACTTTCAGCCCAGCGTCTTGGGCATGCGGGAGGCCCTCCAGTGGCTTCAAGATTTTATCGGCAACGTCCCGTTCAATTCCGCAAACAAGTTTGCTTCCCCAGACCACTCCATTCCTTCTTAGTCACACATGACAATCAGCTTCGCGGGTTTGGCAGGCTTCGATGAACGAGATGTTCCTGGGCACGGTGTTTTCTCAGGTGTTTGCCAACGCTTCACCGCTAGTTCGACGTTTAAGATCCGATAGTGAGTTGCAAGCCATTGCTAGAAAATATATTGCAAGGGCAGAGCTACAGTGGGTGGCCAAAAGTCTGCGGCCACCCCACTCAA
>KL659352.1:3695-14296 GCA_000732775.1 Stachybotrys chlorohalonatus IBT 40285 | reverse complement strand
CCCCCCCCCTCTCCCCGCTCGCCCCAAGTCCTCAAGTTCGTGTACACGGCAGTTCTGCGGATACCCCAAGAAGAAATCATATTACCATATCGCGCCTGACCTTAGCTGCCACGTGTATGTCATTTCCGCTTACAAGAACAACGTCGTCCGTTGGACAGACTAAGAATACCGTCTGGAGGGCCCAATGCCAGGAACATGCAGAAAGGGAACACACAATAACGCAAGCTGGCTATCTTTTAACCTTCACATAAAAACACCTAGAAGGGCAAATGTCATACCACAAGTGGCAAGGCATATTCTTAATGCTATAGAGTAACGTCAACACTCTTTTCCTTCCTTCACCACCACCACCCAATCTTCCTCCCTGCCAGATAGCATGCTATTCGGTCGATGTGCAGAATGCGAGGAACCATTCGCAATCCTGGGTACACACTGCTGAGCGCCTGATCGATAGAGTGGTAGAACCTGCTGATGGCGTAGTGGGTGTGGAGGCGGTAGAATCTGCTGATGGCTTGGCGGATGGGGAGGAGGTAGAAATCCAGGTGCAAGCTGCTGATGTTTTGAGGGATAAAGAGGTGGCGGAACCATCTGACGGCGTGAGGGGGACTGCATGGCACGGTGTATGAGGAATATAGCTGAGAGCCCCGAACGAATTGATGCGTCGGCCGATGGGATGTGATCATTGTCACTGCAGAGCAGTCCGTAGGCGATAGCAATCGTGGCTTCTGGGTCTGATTCAAAATCGTCGTATCCGGGAAACCTTATAGGCAAGCAGCCAAAATTCAAGATATTGTTGAACAGTACTTCATCGCCCCCGGTGTATTGGTGTGAGTGTATTTCGAGTCGAGACGATGTCGACTTCACTCGCTCCACCACCCGGCCGACCCTGCTGCAAAGTGTTTCCCAGGTTTGGGGAGCAGTTGTATACTCCTCAGCTATTTCTAGCTCTCCGATTTGTCGGTGCCAGTACTGTACGGTCTGATTGTTTTCATACTCTCCGTCTGGCTTGAGACAGGTCAGACACGCGAGTAAGAAAGGAATAGGTGATGGGGATTCTGAAGAGCTAGCCATAATTTGTTAAACCTGGAGATGCTAAGGTGAAAGAAGAAAAAGTTGGAGGAAGTGCAGATCAGGTAGTGTTATACGAGTGGAAAAGCAGTGACTGTGACCGGAGTGAAGGCGAACAAGGCGAACCAGGAGTAAATGAGCAAGGAAGGCAACCAGATGCAAGGCAGATGTGCAGATTTGGATATGGGGAACGGACAGGTATTTATGTATCTCATGCTTGCTTGGGGAATAACGTGACAAATGAGGGCCTAAATGGGCCTAACAGAAAGTGGACAAGGCGACCGGAAAGAAGGCATACACGGCGAACCAGAAAAGGGGCTATTCCCTGCAGCCGGTATTAATGGACAAGTTAGGGCGGTGGATTTACCTCGCGACTGTCGCTATACATCCAACACGACGGCAAGGTAATCATTCTACCAAAGGAGCCTCGCGTATCCGAGCAGGCGCAATGTAACGAGGAGGCGGGAACGGATGGGCCCTGTTGACCGAGCGGAGTATGGCGAGCCCCTTGTATTCATGGAACAAGGGGGCTTAAGATATACGCCTTACCTGATTAGGCCAGCACGTTTTGACAAAACGTGCTGGCCTAATCAGGTAAGGCGGTTTTGCATTCATCTCTGCTTTGTCTTTTGACTTTGAACACGTACACTCCGCTATTGTTTTTAGCCAGTGCTAAGAGGCTGCTATTCGAACCTGGCTGTCAATATGCAGGATCGAGTGTTCGAATTTGAGGGGGACGATTACTCCTACTTCCTCCATCTCATGCGGCAGCTCATTCCGGAGAGAGATTTTCCTCAGATCATCAAACTTGCCGAGGAAAGTTATCAGAAGAAGCTTGAGGGGAAACCCGTCCCTCCATCTCTCCGACTTCGACTCAAACCACCCACGTCAGGCGAACGGCGAGGCTCCAAAGTCTTGAAACCCTACAAAACCTCGAACAGCTCTGAGAAGTCCGGGACTGTCCAGAGTCCGTGTGGCTCACAGAGCTTCCACAATTCGGTGAGCTCTGAGATACGTGAACACCTTGAGGGATCTAGGAGCCTTGAGGACTATGGACCCACCGGGCGCTCTGAGATCCCTGAGGGCTCTGAGAACTGTGAACAATCTGGGGGGGCAAGAAACTCCCAGTTCTCCGAGGGTACCCAAAGCATTGGGGCTATCAAGGACTCGACCCTGATACCCAGTAATGAGACGCAATGGAGGGTTAAAAGATCATCTGCCAGCCTGTCTGATGAAGAAGGAGCATTTGTATCTTTGGTTGTCGACCTAACTGGCCTCCAAATCCGGGGACCTGGCATGACCGGCGCAGTCACAAAATCTTATCACAGCGAGCCTGGAGAAAGTATCGACATCTATCTGCCACGTCTTGCCGCTCAATGTGCTGTCGATTTACAAGCCGCAAAGCGCCATAAACGAATTGCGACTGAGCGCTCCTTCATACTCATTGGTATATGTTGTATTTGGGAGCACCGTCTCATAAAAGAAGGTCGTACGAAGAGCGAAATACGGGAACGAATTCATCCTATTCAGGCAACATATTTGGCAGACCGGCGCCCGAGTACGGCAAACGAACAAACACAGAAGGCATATCGACGAGCCTGTAAATCAAGCGTTAAGGGTCGACAGAAAATCTTCAGAGAATGCGGAGCACTCGGGCTTCAAAACTTGTACGCCCGTAAGTTATTATTATATCACAGACTCTGTATCAATCTAACGTACGGTAGTTGGTCGAAACTTGCGTGCCTGGTTTAATCTCCAAGATTCGGATGCCATAATCGAAAAAATCATTGAGTCAACACCCAGGGAAAACGGGCTGTCTGAAATCCAGAAATGTCTTCCCTTTTGGCCCCCTCTTTGGATCAAGCTCTTCGTTGGCCCACTATGGAGGTAAGAACCTATATGCGAGCAGGCATAGTACTGGCTAATAAAATATCAGCTATACCGAAATTTGCGGCATATTTGGTGTGGAAGTTCTTAACACTGAAGCGCATTATGCTAAGTTCCTCAATGGAGTCATAAGTTTGGGCATCGAGGTCCCAGATCATTTGAGGGCATCTGACTTGCCGACTATCGAGTTGATCTCATGGCAGCCCATCAATTTCAAGCCACCTGGCTCTAAATCACCAGCGCACAATAGACTAGGTCAAAGCGTCTCAACGCCAACCCAGGCGCAGCATGGTACGAACGCATCACGCAGCGCAAGTCAGCCGCCCCCCAGTTGTCCAACCGGCGAGAAAGGGCCAGGCAGGGGCCGGAGCATTAAACGACAGAAGACGCAGCATACAGCTGACGACCAAGATGCCATTCGTCTAACTTTCAACGCAACTCCGCTATCAAATCTCCATGACCATAGCGTATCAACCCCGCGCGAGGGAGAAGAAGCCGGCCCATCTACGTCTGGCTCAAGTCCAGCATCTTCAACACCATCCGAGGATCCGGCCGATATACGGCTAAGCAGCGGGTCCGACAGCCCGGACATCACTGGCAAAGACGTATTGCCACCAGATGCAGGTGAATGCGACAATGACGCGATAATGAGTGATGCCCTAGTAGGAGCGAATGGACCCGACAAGAATGCGCGAACAGGTCCTTCAACGGAGCCCCACGTTACCGAGATGCAGAACAGTCCAACCACCACCCCGAACAACCCACCCTACAATCGCCGACTCGATTCGGAACACGGGATCTCCCTGGAGATGCCGCGGTCGGGAATCAATGCAGCCTCGACACCACTCGGCAATTCCCCTGTCGCCTCCTCGCACCCGCTGAGCTCAGATGATACTTTTACCAATCCTAATGACACTTACACAACACAAGAGCCAGACAATTATTGCGCCGACTGTGGCATTACTGATGGTCTCTGTATACATGCTCTTGTCAGTGCTGCCAACTACGAAACTGCTACCGGTGGTGTAGCTCTGCCTTTGGATCCTTCTGTGGGAATGCACGCGGGTGAAGCTGCACAGGAAGAAACCATTGGTACTCAACTGGATCATGATGGGTCAAGTGGTCTAACGATGGCTGATATATTCTATTTTGACTATGGTACCCAACTGGATTATGATGGAGCGAATGATACCGGGCAAGATCTCGAAGATTTATTCTTTCGCTATGACGCTCAAATAGATAATGTTTAGACGTTTGGGGTACCGGTACGCAGCGCAGCTTCCCATAAACTTTCGTCGAACTGAACAACCAAGAAGTATATGTTCCCCATTTCCAAGACCAGATGTTCGCCTTTTGGCATACAAAATGGTCTGTAGTTGTCCCAGTTAGTAGGAAACGTCTTCTTATCTCTCGTTAAACGATAGGGTGCTGTCTCTTCTTCTTTGGATATCCGAGCTTGCGTTTCTTGTTCTCCGCTATCCTTAGACTCGTCCTCTCCGTGATCTTTGTCTTGCCTTGCGTCTTGCCTTGCCTGGTGCTTCGCAACCTGCATCGCGTATGGATCCAGAGGGAGCACAGCCCAAGCTCCACCTTGAATAAATGCCATGCCTTTTATCATATGGTAAGGTCCCCTGACAACAGAGTCCTTTATAGGGATTTTCTGGTCAATGTCAGTGGCGTACTTGCTTGTCAAACGGCCACACATACATTGTCTGTAACAAATTGGAAGGCTAGCTTTTCTTGCGCTTTGGTCCGCTCGGCACACTCGAATATTTTATCTCCACGTGAGCTTGGGACGAGTTTCCAGTTCTTGCTTATACAGGCATCATGGCTGGCCTCTGGTAGGAGACTTTCGTATTCCCTCGTCATAAAAAATATTGTGGTATCCATCCCTGAGGTATTGTTCGTGAAGATATGAAATCGAGTTCCTCGGGTTGCAGAGACTCTATTTATAATTTCGCTTCATCTAAAACCCAACATCGTTCACCGAGGGCTGCTCGTGATTCGATGATTTGTTCGCTGGAGCCTTGCGATTGTGCGTTGGGCCATAGATCGAAACAACGCAGATAGAGGGGCAAGTGGTCCGGGGCCGGGAAAAAGCAAAACTCCGTGGACTTCTACTGGTCAATCGGCCCCGCCAAGATAATTGGCCATAATGTCCAAATGTCGCAGAAATATGTACGCATAGTCGGGTTCAGGGAGCATGTTGATTTACTAAATTATCACTTGGATTTCCCTGATGTGATGGTACGTACACAGCAAAGCTAGATCACGTGTCATCAGGATGCCTGATCGTATTGAATGGAAGAACCCTTGCATCTGCATCATCTGTTATTGGCTCATGAAGTCACCTACCCTATAGCTGATGAATCACTTTGTTCTCTGCCATTGTGTTTCCGATGACCCACCTGTACGACCTAGTAGCTCAGCACGTCCCGTGCCCCTATAGGGGACCTCAGCAGCCTTCAGGCCGCTGGACGGAAAATACATCAATCAATCAATCAATCACTCTCTGCCATTGTGCTTGAGTACGTTTCGATATCCTCCCAGTCACACCTGTTGTCCTCCTCGAATTTTCCCCAATGCCTCCCCATATCGTGCTCAAACTCCTTCCAGTTCTGCTTTCTCATCTCACTGCTTGGTCGGCTCGACTAGTCTTCGTTTGAAGTTAGTCTAAATAACAAAGTAGAGTCTCAAAGGACGCACCTTTACAAATTGTGGTGGGAATCGTGCCACTGGCGTTGTATTGTGAGTTTCTGAATGCTGTGGATGATCCATTTCGTGGAGCGGTAAGCCTAGACGGAAGAACGAGTATGGAATGGGCGGGTGGCGGCGACTTTTATATGGTAAGACTACAGAGTACAGTACATGGGTTCTCATGTGTGTAAAACAACGCCGAGAGTTTCTCTCGGGTTTAAATGCACACGTTGTACCACAAGAGCAATTTATCTAGTAGCATATATCGTCCCCTCTTTATAGGTCTGTACTTGTACCTCCGCGCTTTAGCTTTGGTCGTTTTTGGGAATTTGGATAGGTTGGGGGTTTCCGGATCCGCTCAAATCGGTGCCTCCATCATCATCAGCACTACTGTCAACCGGGCAGCCATCTTTTGGTTCATCCTGCCCTCGTTGTGGCCACTGCTCCATATCTCTAGCAGGACCATTGGGAATATGGCCGTTTTGCTGAACATTCGACATCTAGTTCTCAGTTAGCCTCTCAGATCGATGTGTTGTTAATTGATAGTGGTGGGTAATTACGAGTGAGATGAAGTCTAGGTAAAGTATAAGTGGAAGAACATTGAGCATCAGTGAACACGAAAGGGTAGCCTTCATGTGTGTTGATACGGAGCGGATGTGGCTTCGTCTGAGAGCGTATGATCAACACAATTGACATATAAGATTGATATCTGCTGGAATAACGCTGTGGAAGTTCAGAATTGTAGCCGCCTCTTGGCTTTGTGCATTCACACCAGCAATTGCGGATAATGGAACCAGACATAGTTGTTGTAAATGGCGGAGGAAATGGGCACTCTTATACCTGCTGGCCGGTCTGCACAACGCGGAAGATGACTGTGGAATACCACCCATCGCACCGGATGCCCTACCGCAACTAAGAAGTAGAAGGTGAGAGTGCCCAGCTATCTACGGACACGTCATGAATCTAACCTATCCCGTATAAATCAGGTCGCGTACAGGTCGGCCGGGGCTTCATCCCTGCCATGTTACATGCAGCCAAAATGTGGCGTAGCTACATATCAGCACCTGCTCAAAGGTCCTTGACGTGACCCAGTATATATTCCTTTCCCAATTGACCAGTGGGGATATCAATTGCTTGAGCATTGACATGGGGGGCTAAACATCAGTTCCGGCATATGCGGTTGATACCATCACCGACAGAGATGGCTGCATAGAGCTGTACCAGCCATCTTCACATGTAAGCATTAGCTGAACTTCCAAGTAGCGTCTCTATGGGATCCATTGACCAATCGAGCGACATTGACCATATGTGCTGCCAGGCACAACGCAAGAGTTACCAATGGACAATCTGCTCCAAGATCCTTGACATGACCTGATGGTAGACCCCTTTCCTAATTGACCAGTGTGGCTGGCCAAATCAGTCCCGGCACATGTAGTTGGAATCCATTGACCAGTCGAGCGACATTTTCGAGTATGTATTTACATGTGCCCCGGCCGGTCGCGAACGCGTCATGAATCTGATCTATTCCAAGGAGTGTCTCTATTCCCTAATCCATTGACCAATCGAATGGCATTGTCCATGTATGTATTTGCGTGAGTGTAAGACAACGATTCCAGGGACAAAGTAGTTCACCAATTATGCCGGCTCGTCCAGCTGCGAGGCAGAAGATCCGGGTACTATTACGGCACTTGGCAGAGCAGGTTAGGAGTCTGGCCTCTCTGTATTGACCAGGCCGCATGCAGGCCGACCGCGTAGCATATCTACACCTGCTCAAAGATCCTTGATCAGGGTGGATATCGATTGCTTGAGCATCGAAATGGGGTAGCCAAAAACTCTACATGTCTTCCAAGGGGCCTCTCCATCGGCATGGTCCAGTATGTGTTTGCATGAGTACGTTGCCAGGCTAAGAGGCAGATAGCATTACTATAACAAGAGGTTTTCTCTTCAGTTCTTTGTTGATTTCTCACGCTAGAATGCTTGGTCTTATTAGTGTAAGCACTTACAACTACTGTGACAGATGGCTGGTACAGCTATATGCAGCCATCTCTGCTTGTAAGAGACGATTTTTTGCTTTGAGCTTGTCTCATTTGAGGTAAGCTCGTCTGAACCTACTTCATCTGAAATAGTTTCACGTGAGCTAGTCTCAGGTCAAGCTCTTTCCTCCTACCCCGCTTTCACAGCTCATCTTAGTGGATGGCCACTATCCCCTTTAATTTTAAGCGAACCAATTAATTCTATCTGAGTTAGCTTCATGTCAGCTGATTTTTGAGTCGATTTCGGGGCCAACGAAGCCGAACCCCACCTTTCCTCCCACCTCAATCTTGTTCCAGTTAATCTCATGTCAGTCAATCCTATGGCAGTAAGCCTCGTTTCAGTCGATTCGTCTGGTCCTATTTAACATTCTGGCTAGGTCATGGCTAGCAACATCGACCTTTTCGTACATCCTAATCAAGTTCAGGCCGTTGAAGATCTCATCGCTAATCTAACGGCCCAATGCAAGATTGTTCGTGGCTTTGAGAAAACAAAAACGATACTCCAGGCTTCTCCAGTGCTCTCCTCTGGCAACCTCAAAAGATGCAATCAATTTGTCCACCATGTTGAGGCAGTGGCCGAAGACAGCAATTTTCTGCAGGAGATTTCAAAATTGACTCTGGATGAATTGGTTTTTATCTCTGTAAGCTTCGCTACTAGGAGCTTGGATGTTATAGGCGAATCCTTGAGAGCAATTCAGATTCGAGCATACATGAAGTCACAAAATCTCGAGGCTGTGTACACACAGCGTGCCGACATTCATGGACGCTTGGCCTACTTATTGAGAACCAGCAGCTGTGACCGGTTTCGGAATATCTACACTCGTCTCCAGGCTGATGAGGCGAAAGAAGAAATGGCGAAGGAGGCGCCGGGAAAAGCTAGTACGTTTGGCAACCTTGAGAAACGATTTATCAACTAACCTATATCAATGTAGAGCCTAGTTCTTCAGTAGGGGCACACAATGATTTCACTTTGGATGTGGCCATCTTGGAAGGAGTCTCACAAATATTTGGAGAGGATGTCACTCAAGATCTGCCACACAAGCACCTCGAAATCACAGAGAGTGTTCGAACACGATTACCCCGATTGCAAGGCGATGGAATGATATCGATGGAATTATCGAAGGAGCCCCTCTGGCTAAAATCGATCTTTCCAGGGTCTGGTTGTGGTGTACGTGTGTCTGAATTGCGGCATCGTTGGCCAAGCATTGCGGATGAGATTGAACTGAGCGAGCTTCGCGAATGGGAGCGACAGAATGGCTTTGAAGAGTATACAAATTGTGTAAGACTCGAGTATATTGTTCGGATCCGGGTTGGGTATGGCGGTGGGTGTATCAATCGCCTCCATCGTCCCTATCTACAAAACTCGATGCCGCCCATTGAACCTAATGGTTGAAGTGTTGGGTGGTATTGTTACACGTCCTCTTGGATGGCCTTTTTCCTTTGAGCTCCATATTTCCTTCCTCTCGTGCGAAATAACGACATCTTCGCAGTCAAAAATGAGGGACCTTGAAAAAGCAGCAGGAGGTATGACCTCGAATGCTGTCGGTGTTGTGTGTTGGAGGCTATCAGGCTCCGATTCCTCTGTGAAGGAAGCTTCCTAGATAATGACAATGTTAGCCCTTGGTAGTAATATATAGAGACTTCATCTTACAACGTCTTGTGTTGACATTACAAGTCTTCTCGTTTGTCTTGGTCGGGCCTGGTGCCGTAGGAAATCAAGAAATAGCATGAGCACAAATAAAATCTCCCGTTCTTGGGTTCCAGCATCGTTGGGCGCTTTTGGCAAACCGTCCAGTCAGGCCTAATCCCCGCATTTGTGGGGTTTCGTTCTCGATGACTCACTCAGTCAGTTTTGGACAAGATAATTTCATTTGAAGTAGTCTCAATCAGATTGCATTCACATGAGTCAGTTTTGTCCCAGTTTAGCTCATCTGAGTCTGTTTGGTACAAGTTGATTCTATATGAGATAACTTCAATTGAAGCCAGGAGCATACACCAATCGGTACTGAGGCAGAACAGCCCACCCTAGATTATCCCGGTTTCAGCCGGTGTTACCCCACCCTCTGACACTTCAAGTGCTGTGCGATGAGCTGAGACGGCTGGAGCAATCTACCGAGAGTCGCTGTCCGTGAATCCAGTCGCTTACAACAACGCCCGTTCTCCGCTCCCTTCATGCAGTTGCTATCTAATGCAGGAGGAGGACGGACATGATTCCTGACCTGTCATCTGCATACAGCTCGGAAGGTAGCCTACGAGCATGAGGGGGCACACCGAGTCGCGGTCGAGACGTTGCTCGGCTTTAGAGTCACAAGAACTATTTAATTGCATAGTATCCTCCTAAAATCTCAGCTCACACACCATTCCAGTATCATCTTCATATCTAGATCTTATTACCAACCTAGAAGGAGATTTCCAAATCACGTAAGTAAACATTCCACTTGCAAGTGCAATTAACTAACACTCTACCTACTTAACCAAGAATCAACCTATCCGCGAAGCATGAGTGATCATATCCATTCAAGCGACTATAGTGGTCATTCCAAGAGTGGCAAAGATGCGGTTGTAATTCCCATCAACGAAGAAGTGAACAAAGCTGCCGCAGCCTCTCTGGAAAGACGCAGGAAGGCCAAACAAGAGCGCGAGGCGAGAGAGAAGGCAGAGCGCGAGAAGGCAGAGCGCGAGGCGAGAGAGAAGGCAGAGCGCTAGAAGCGGAGTGTTAGGAAATTGTTCTTCTCAGCATACCACAATACTAATATTGGCAGTCGGGTGGCTAGGCCTCGGCCATAAGGTGACCCCCCCCCCCGGGTATCACAAATATGGTGGATTTCTCGCAAGGCCAAAAAGTATGGTTGCCTTTTTTCAACAAATAGGCTATTCTTGAAGTTGGTTTCAAATTTCATTCACGCATTGCTATGT
>KL659351.1:1155-27373 GCA_000732775.1 Stachybotrys chlorohalonatus IBT 40285 | reverse complement strand
GGGTCAGAACAGGCCGCCGGGCGTAATAAATCGTATTGTATTGGGAACCCCATCTCATATACTTTCAACATGTGATGATTAATATTTGCAGACTGGTAACTTATGCCTATGTGACAATGTAAATATACAAGCGTTATTGATTCAGTTTTTACGAAGAAAAGCACCCAAGGCAGATGCAACCTTTTGCGCGCTCTCCTCGAACCCAAGGACATTGCCAAACAGCATGGTGTCATGCGGCGCTCCTTCTTCCAGGTGCAACTCAATCTGATTGTCACCCACGCGTCTCATCTCTTCCACCCAGTTCTTGGTCGAGTCCAGCAACACCTCTGCAGTTCCTGCATTGACAAAGATGGTCGTGGGGGTTGCAAATGGGTTTCCGAGGGGCGTGATGTACGGTTCCTTGGCCGCCATTTTCAAGCCTCCGGCGTAGACATGAGATCCCCAGTACAAGTATGAACGCGGGAGATAATCGGTGCTTCGCTGGGGGCTGGAGTCGACTTCGAGATCGAGCGGGGCAACCCAAGGCGACATGAGGGCGGCGTATTTTGGAGGCGAGATCTTCAGGTCAGGGCCAAATTCCTTGATATATCGCAACAAACCAATGGCCAGGTTGGCGCCTGCGCTATCGCCGCCAAGGACGATGTGTCGAGGCTGGATCTTAAGTTTGCGGACAAGAAAGACGTAGGCCGTGAGAGCGTCTTGCAGCGCAGCAGGGAACGGGCTCAAGCGGGACCAGCCAGAGAGACGGTACTGCAAAGAAAACATGGCGTCCACTCCGCCTCGTTCAAGAAGAGTCTCTGCCGCAAAGCCGCAAAGATCATCTCTACCGTCGCCGTCAACGAAAGCGCCTCCATGAAGATATAGTAGCACCGTCTTCGACGTAATGTCCTTTCCAGGCGGCTGCGGGGACCAAGTACCACCGACGGCCTCCGGCTTGCTACGGAAGGTCAGCGGCCCCCGGTAGATGTTGCTGTCGGCCGGCTCGATGACTTGGAAGCGGTCACCTTCCGTGCCCGGGTCGAGAGCAATGGGGTTGGTGAATCCAAGCCGGCTCCTGATATCGAAGACGACGTATACCAGGCGAGACATGAGGGTTTGCTTGAACGTCCATGCAGGATGCGGCCTTAGCCACGCGACAAGTGAGATGATCAGCCAGTAGGGCAGCCGCACAACAACGGTGACACCGTAAAGGATCTTGAATATCATCTGGAAGGGCTGGTACGACAGCCACGGGTGGCCGCCAGAGTGGACCAGGTCAGGCAGCTTGGCCCTGAACTCCTCCTCGGTCATGGGATTCTGGGCTGAGGGTCGCTGCGCCATGGCGGAAGCGGTGGCTCAAAGAGCGGGGAATGCGGTGGTTGAATTGACGATGTAGCCAGTTCCACGTATCGAGGCCTTCAGACGCACCGGTTGCAGCTGGGTCGCGCTCACACAAGTCGCGGCTGGGTCGCGCCGAGGTTTTGCTTGCAGCCAGTGTGACAGATTATTGAGAAGTGGCAAGAAACCCCTAATGTCTTATCAGTAAAGAAATTGTGGCTTGCCTACTTGCCCCTCCTTCGCCAAGACGCTTGGGTCCTGGTAAAAGATAAGCCTGAGGTAGCCGTGAAAAAGACGTGTCTCGTCCATCCTTTTGCTTGCCAGGCTGCTACCCTAGGGCCATGGGGGCAGGTTTCAGATCTCTCTTAAAATAATGAATTATACTCCAAATGGGCAGGGAGATGAATACATGCCTTCAGCTTGGCTCTAATACATATTCTTATGACCTTGTAAATTATATATGCGCATGACGGAAACTTTTCTTGGCCAAAGCACTCCTGTCAAAATAATGTTGACAGATCCTATTTCGGATTCCGAGAGTGACCGGTCCCACACAAGCGGAAAACAAAAGTCGCCAAAAGCACCTTGGCACACTGCTAAGCGCCAACTATGCTTGTCGGTCTATGCTCTGCGAGTGCTTTCGGAATGACACCTCGTCTTCAGGCAGGTATTGACATATCCATGTTCCACCACTAGTGACCTCTCAGCTCTTTCCTCAATTCACTCGTTACGATAATCCTTTTCAACTTCATCCTGAACACTTCTGTCTGCTTGCATTCCAATCTTTACGTCTTCTTCAAATTGCCACGCTCGAGATGGT
Organism: Stachybotrys chlorohalonatus IBT 40285; assembly: GCA_000732775.1. Classification (NCBI taxonomy): domain Eukaryota; kingdom Fungi; phylum Ascomycota; class Sordariomycetes; order Hypocreales; family Stachybotryaceae; genus Stachybotrys; species Stachybotrys chlorohalonatus. The sequence goes on along the minus strand of KL659351.1, from coordinate 25,236 downwards.
GCAAAGCCCATCCGAGAGCGGAGATGTTGCATTTGAACTTGAGGAGATTGCCAAAGCTGGGAACTGCCATTGCATCATCTGAATGATGCTCACCACAAAATCCTTGAGCGTGCAATAACGAGAGTCCTATCGACAGAAATTGCAGAAATGACCTATGCAAAAATCGTCGATGGACTACCACTGAGCACAGTCGCGAGTGATTCGTCTCACGGGGTACCTTACCATGGCCACCCAATATGGAGTGCTCATCAAACGCTATGCCCAGGCGTTATTGAAAAGACGCGCAAATTTGGTCGTAATTTCCGACCAGAGACTGCCCTGACTTTTGATGCTACGGTGAGTCCCCGGACTTGAACTGTGACTGGCACGCAGCCAGAAACAAAATCTAATCGTGCAATTTTTGCCAGTGACTGCATGCATATAAAGCTGCTGCGCCTGGTTCTCGCGCGTTTAATGTGCGCATCATAGAAATGGTGGCCGTATCGATCCATCAGATTGCGGTGATCATATTCAACCTGGGAACAAGTTTACATCAAAATGATGGAATCGTCAACTGGGCCCCACCAGTAACAGATGAATTCTACTGGGCGAGACACCCGAATGGGCCATTGCCGACCCTATTTCACCATCCTTGGTATGTGGATCATGAACAATACCCGCATGGTGTGGCAGACATAGTAGGGTATTGGGCCGACGGGCGGATATTTGGGGGTGTCGTCCTTTCTGATCGCCGAGTGTCAGAATCGGAAGACGTATACTGGCATCCAGATCGGCAGAATGTGACATATAAGATTTTCAAGTTGTTACCGGAGCAGAAACAGGCACTACTCAATTTCCTTACCTCAGAAAACCCCAAAGCACCAGCACCCTTCCCAATTCTAGGGGACAAGAACAACCGAATACGGTCGACCCAGAAGAGCCAATTGCTACCACAGGCATCTATCGGGACATATGGGAACGTAAGGACCGGGCTCCAGGCGCCTCAGATGCAAGGTTGAGGGACGTCTATATAGAACATGGGCTCGAATATGTCTCCTATGCTGACTTTATGGCGTTAAGCAATTGTGCGATGGAACGCATGGATAAAGATCTCTACGGTGAGGATTGGGAAATCAATGGCTCATGGTCGAGTACTTGAGATTAGAGGATGGATCAAGCTCAGGGTTTGCAAATTACTACAATCACGGATCGTCGGGGTTATCTTGACTTTGATATCAATAATCTAAGCTGTATCTACAAAACATGGACATGCGTGGGAGTGCATATTAGTGCGAAGGGATTTAATGAAACCACTTGGCTCGGAACATCTTTCATTTGGTATGATCGAGATGTGTTCTGATGTTGACCCTGATGAATGGAACATGATGATAAAAAAATGAGAACGAACTTCACTGGAGGGTGAGTACTATTGGCTGCTACTGTTGAAAACTTTCCAGTCATGCTTAGACAAACCGTCTCGTGTGATCTACCATATGCGGATGTCTCTAGTTATTGCGATGCTATCATTGTCCTATACATAACTTGCATTCTATTCCATCTTCTCTTCACCCCTTGCTTAGAAAACCAGGAACAAAGCTACCAACCAAAAAATGAACGTGTATAAAACCCAACGTTTTTGTCATGGTTGCACGCCAGCGTGCTTGCTTGTAACAACATCGTACCGAAAGCATCGAGAACGCAGGCTAGAATATCTTCAAAACCAAAATAGCTTCGAGGCCTATCACGTTCATGTTGAAATACCCGAAGGGAATCTCTTGTAACAGAGAATATTCATTCTCCTTCATGTAGGAACTGGCTATTTATCGAAGACAAAAGAAACGACATATGTACAGAAATCAAGATAATCGGTAGACAACATCCTTGCTAAAGTAGCGTGTGATATCATTGTCGTTACCGCAGTGCTCGCAGCGGTGAAGGACCTTGGCGCCGGCGTGACCTGGACCGAAATGGTCCGGATTCTCCGCCTTGTTCCGGTGGGTGCTGCCATTCTCGGATCCAAAGACGGGGCTGACTCGGTCGCGATCCGAACCAGGCTGTTTAGCCAGCTGGCCGTTTGGTTGTCCGACGTACGTAGGGCCTTGGTAGTACGGCTCCGCGCTTCCTTCTCTGCCGTAGGAAGCTTCCTGGCCGTTGTTCATTGAGCGATTTCGCACCGGTAGCGCTGTGTTGTAAGCGTCGCTGGTCGTTGCGTATCCAGTGCGGCTGACATTTCCGTCCTGGCCGTAGCCCGTAGTATCAGCATTGTAGTGACGATCCAGGTCCGCACGCTGGGACGGCTGCCACGACTGCGAGGCAGCAATGCTCTTCGCCCTGGTAGCCTCGTCGTCTACCAGCACTGGCTGGGCCCTATTGACGTTGTTGATGGGGACTTCGCCTTGGTTCAGGCCATGTCCTCGGCCGCCAAGATCCAGGCTTTGCTTGACAGCCTGATGGGCGTTGGCGCTAGCATCGGTGCGTCCGAAGTCAGGCCCAGCTGCGTAGGTTTGCGACCCAGAAGTAGCGGCGCGGTTTCGGTACTCCTGGTCTTCACCCTGAATACCGGTGGTAGCGTTTGGCACTCTTGTCGCGTTGCGGTCTTGCGCGGTGTAATCGGGTGCATTGCGACGGTTAACGTTCCCCCAATATGGGGGCTGCAGCTCATTCTGCTTTGAAGTGGTGTTGATTGGGGTACCGTCATCGTAATCTGGTTCCGAGATGACATCATTTTCTGTTTGTCCTGGTCTGGCACCGTATGTGGTGGCTTGCCTATCCTCAGGACGGCTGTGTGTATATTCCCCGTAGGCTTCGTCTTTGACTGTCACATCATCGGCCAGCGTTTCATCGGCATGCGTAGGTGCAGTCTCCCATGTTGCGTTGGTGTTGGATCTAGGAGTGTCGGCTGTTCGGGGGTAACCTTCCGGTGCTCGACGACGTTGCGAGCCGAGGTTGTTCCTGTCCCTGTCGCCATGCAGGGCGTCCTTAATCTTAGTTGCAAGACCCATTGCGAGGGATGTAAATGTTTGTTGATGTTGTTTGGGCTTCGTAAATTGGGGAATCAAAAGAACTATCAGCGATGGATGGGATAGATGGAAAGTCAGAGGTAAATGAAGTCGCTGTGCCGGTCGACATGCGACGGCCACTTTAAGAATTAAGGGTTCACTACATGCATGGGGAAAGACCCCCGGAATGCCAAGACTGTGACATGACATCAAATTTCAGGGTTTCCGCTTTCCAGATGCAACGGCTCGTGAATACGATGACGCAGCCGAGAAAGCAAGGGGGTTATTTCAGGGTGTTAACGGGCGTCTCCACAGATACTCTTGGCCACCGTGCAATCGCGAGTCTGAAGCTGTCGTCATACAGCAGGGGTTTTGTCCAGGTTTTTGGGACAATACGATGTCGATCACTCCACCCCTGGTCAACAACGGTCGCGGCGATGGCGCAACAAATGCGGATATCGGCCGGGGAATGACCATGATTCAATATCCATGAATTCAATTAAACAATATACACTCATGATTGTGATGTGTTGTGGCAGAGTGTATGATGTGGCCAGGGAACAGTATGGCTGGGCGTGCTCTAAGCGGGGGTGGATATTTAAGACCACAGTTACTTAAAGCATTTAATTTGTTTCAGTATGGGCCAAATAGACCGAGATGTATGCGGCGGCTGAACCGGCTGCTAGTGCTATGGGCCAAAATCGAAGAGTCCAAAAAATCATCAGGGTTGCGTGGAGTATTCCCATGTCCATTGTTGTATACTAAAGACACATCAGACAACGACTACTCAACAGCATATTCACACATTTCTAAATGAAGCCTTGCAACAATATATCACTATTGTGATTCCATTAAGATCGTGTTGGTATTAGGAATACCTACGTACTGCAGATGATTGACTGGACCAAATTCATCCCAGGCTGCTCGTTTTTCCTTGCTGGCGACCCAAACGACTCCCAGAATTCCTGCAGAGTTCACTCCAGCTTTTCCATTTCTACCGTGTCTCCGTGGAATAACGGCGAGCCAGTTGCCCGAGAACATGAAGTTGTAAGCGCCTCCATCTGTAACCAAGTCCTGCTCGGCGCGCATGGCCCTAAGAAGTTGATCATAGATGTCCTGTATCTCAGTCGCTTCAGCATTTTGCGGGAGACGGGTGACGAAATGCTTGAATGGGACTCCTAGGATATTGGTTGTGATTCCTACGTGTACGTTAACGCTTGTGTGTTGACGCAGACTACTCTGCTTGGGGTACCACCTTGACCCTGCGGCGCAGCTTCAGGAAAAAGTTCAAAGATGTGGGCAGGGTGAAAACCTGCATGTGCTTGTGCCCTTGTGAAGCGCCCGCCTCGGTACCGCAGTTCTATATAACCAGCTGAGAAGTAGTCTTGTCCAAAGCGCTCATCACAGCCCCCGCCGCAATAATATCAGACAGATCCAAATCATCTATTTGCCGGATGAAAAGTCGCGTATGCAAGACAAAGGCAGGCCTGTAGACAGTATTCATATTAAGCTCGAGAACATGGATGTCTCCAACTGCAACCACAATAAAATCTGGGTCTGGGTCTATGAATAGGCTGCCTTGCCCTCGGCGCTCAGGGGTGTTCCTTGGTAGTATCGTTTTGTGGCCAAGGTCAGGGCACAGCCGGAACTCAAACTAGCAGCTTGGTGTTATTGATGCGGCAAATGCAATTGGTATTTGATAGCATTGCCCACTCACCTTGAAGCCGTTCACCTCGATGATCTCCCCATAGGTGGCCTGATATTTGAGACGATCTTGGGCTACAAGCTTGTCAAACATGGCGAGGGCTTTGGGGTCTAGATTCTGCGGTAAAGATACTTGTGTCATATCAACCTACATCGCCTGAAGTTCTTCCTCCGTAGTTTGATAATCTAGAAGGGTGAGATCGAGATGTGGACCTGACCGGGACATATGTCGCACAAACAATGGATACCGTCACCGCCCTCTCAAGGCGGTGAAACCCCCAAGCGCTAAAATTTGGCCCAGAACGTCATCAGTCTGGTTTTGCAAGCTTGCTAAGTGGACTGAACAATCGAAGCATGTATTGCCGCTAACACATCACCTCCTATTACTGACTCGTGTATGGACGGAATTTTCAAACCTTTAACTGGCCTCTGACATATGAAAGACAAATGAGCATGTGTCTAGTTGGGAGAACAAGGCTATCCATTGGCCTGCCAGTGTTGGTGGTCCTGGCGCCGGATCGGGCTATCTAATCATGTTAAGGGGCTCGGTGAAGCAGATAAGACAATGGTAATATTATTCGTTATCCCTTAATTACTTTCAGTTGTATATCTACGGCTATTGCTAGCTGACCAATAACATGAATTATAGGAAGGAAGAACACTGAAAATATAGCGGCAGCTGATTGTGTAGACACAGAGACCCCAAGCGTGTGTTGAGATTGCTCATCGTTACGCATAACAATCAGCTACTTGCGCAAGGCATACCAGATCATAACAGCAGCAAAAGCTATAGTCGTTGGGTAAAAGGCCTTCGCAAAAAGAGTTTTGGTCTGTCTCGCAATCAACAGCTTGACCTTCTCATCAAACCACGTCTGATCGTTCAAATGCGGGAACGGCTCGTCAGGAACTGGCTTTCCTAGGAACTCACATAGGGGCGCCCAGCCTTGTTCTAACTCGAATTCCAGTAAACGCTCCGGCGGAGTAATTTTTCTGATGAAAGCGTAGTACTCTCGATATCGTTGCTTGGCTAGATGCTCAGCATCCTCCATGCTCTTGATCCCCAACCAGCCCTCAACCGTAGTCCTCTGCACTTTCCCAATGACATGTATAAACGACCGATCGAGATGGTAAAGAACACTGCTAATAGGATGAAACATATTTTCAATGATAGCGCTCATATAGCTTTGATACCATGAGTCTATATTCCGCTCGACTAGAACAACCTTGGCTTCCGGGTATGCAGCTATTAGATCCTCTGAGAAGGCGATGGCTGGCGTGTCAGACGAAATGGCGCCAAAGCCGTGCAACAGCTGATCGAACTCAGCACGGCCAAACGGGTCGCCTTTGCCGAAAAACTTGCGGTCGATGGCCTCCTGCCACATTTCGTTGTCAGGGAAATTTGTAGACAAGAGGCGGAACGAGTGCCAGCAGGGTATGCCGAGTTTCTCCATGGCAGCTGACATTGCTACCGGTAAACAAATATTATGTGAGCGATCTCCATTACGAGACAGCGAGGGCACCAAAGAATATTGTAGAAACGAAGATCAGACTAACTGGAAGTGCCAGTGCGATTAAAGCCTAGGCAAAGTGCTTGCATCGGCACTGTACGCGCTTTTCCACGAGGAGATTCAGTACTTATGGGCTGGAAGAGCTCAGAATGACGCTCTTCAATAGTCGCCATGATTGGCTTGCGTCCGATCAGCAGACCGATTGATGTGAGAATGGATTGGAGAGAGTAAACAAGACACTGCATGTACCTCCAAGTCGTTATCATGTAAGAATAAGCAATGTGATAAATGTATCTGATGGATAAATCTGGCGAAATCCTTCAATTATCAATTGCATCAATATTCGCATTGATGCATATTTCGGCGCGAAATAATAACATGCTGTCATCTTTGAACTATGCTGCATCAGGCAGGGCTTACGGCAGGGATGTCGGCCACCAAGGGCTAGGAGACAAAACGTACAACTGATAAATTTGACCATTGAGAAAAAGAGGGCGAGATGACGTATTAAACAAGGTGCAGGCCCATCTTAGCATTATCCCCAAGAACGTCCAACTTAGATGACCAGTCTTATAGCCACTGCGGAGGAGGGAGCAGCAGGTTTTGGAATGCGTACAAGGTTATCATAGACACACCTGGGGCACTTATATCACCAGTGCGGGTTGTTCGTTGTTAACGTGTCCTTTACTTGAAGCACTTGAAAGTAGCTTGTGGTTTCCTTAGCTTCTTGGAGTAGACCAGAGAATCTCAGAGCCGTCAACAGTAGATAGCCCCATTGAGCCTGAAGCCTATACCTAACTGCGTAGCCTGCAAAACTTTCAATCCCCTTGCAAAGGCACAGATTGTTCTCTCAATCCATTCGTACTTTCAAACGTTTCCATCTGGTGCTCTTGATGCTCGTGACGCAGCAAGCTCTTGCCATTATCTTCCCCAACAACTAAGAAGTACTCTGACTCACGATTACCAATACGTCCAAACTTCAATACCAGATTGCCGTCTCCCTCAACCCATTGGCTTGATGACTCGTTGGGATCGCTCCTCCCAGGATAAAGAAGTGTCGTTGCGAGGCGGCCTGTCGACGTCTGGTTGTACATATCACGAAGAGAACGCAAAAGGCTGCGAGGGGATAAAACTAGGACTATACCGGTCCAGAGCAGTATCAGCATCAACAGCGGCCAAGGAATCCATCCCGTTGCGTGAACCAAACAAGGAGCCCGAAGTGACGGGGGCTGGCAGCCAGAGCTTGTCTGATCGCATCGTATGAAAGCCCTCTGTCGCTTCATAGCTATTATTGACGATTCCCCAGAGGGGATCGAAAGTAATGCGCCACGGCTCACTATATTCCACGGCCCACAGCGGCTTAGATTGTTCGCTCGGATACTCCTTGTCGGATATCCGTTCGATCTTCAAATTAGTGAGATGCCAGGCGGTTCCGTTGTATCGAAAGTCGACGGTCTTGATGCTGGCTTTGGTCCCGCTTGCGCAGACATATATGTTCTTCTGCATGATCTCAAGTCCATCGATCGGCGGCGATAGGTCTTTGTCGTCGACGGCCCTGGTTGAGCGACCGGCGCCGATCAAAAAACCGCACTCGACGGCAGGATTGGTAATGTTGGTAGCCCTCCAGTCGATCGACGTGTCGTCCAAGATGTAAAAGCCGCGGCAAATATTCCCTATTAGCCGTTAGTGTTATTAATGCCATGGAAGACAATGGAGTATTTTGTACTGATTGCCGTAAAGTTCGACGCAAAAGCTTTCTTTGACCATCCTCGTACTGGTCGACGAAGTCAGATGGAGGCACCACACTCTGATTCCTGTCGTAATATTCGTCCTTGAGACCTTTGATCTCACGGATTTTGATGAGATCGGGGTTGTAAATACTAAAAATGATATCATCCATGTTTAGAGTACTGTTCAGTACACCAACCTGCGTGTCTAATCGGGATATGGTATCTTCGCCAAGGGGCAAAGGCGGCGACACGTTCAAGCTGTTGGCTACTAGGACATTATACATGCGGGCAGCCTTGTATGCGCGGCCAAAGAGGTCAAGTGTTTGGTTATCTCCCCACGGACGGGTTTGAAGTGCTCGAACATCGAGGTCGCGGAGGGCACCCTTATCAACAAGGTAGACTGTCTCCTCAGCAGCCCAATCTTCAATGGAATCCAGAGTCCTGATTTCTATTGTCAGGTTTGTGTCGATACAACTTGTCACTGGCTCAAGCCAAGTCAGATCTTCGCTCCAGGTTCCTCCATGTACAAGGTCGATGGGGACAGTGTGGTTACGGAAGCCAATCCCCGGATTGTCTCTCACGCCCACAATTAGCCCTTTTTTGAGAAGGACATCCTCTTGTGGGATTAGCATTTCGATTATCGATAATTGCCTGTGATTCTGGGCTCTCCATGGTCAATGATGTTCTCGAGATTCATTGCCCATCGACGATACTGAATATCGAAGAGTCCGGACACGTTGTTTCCAGCCCCAGAGGTCTCACTGGAAAATATGGCAGTATAGTTGGCAGGGACTGTCGTGTTCACGGTAGACGAGTCATCTGCTTTAACGCTCCTGAAATTGCCTTCGGACGTTTCATTCAAATCGATACCCTGATACTGTCCTGGGCAGTTGATTCGCAACTTTTTGGGAGGAATTCGAGACCATTTTATCCATCTTTTTACACACATCCTAGGGAGGCTAAGATGGGATCAGGGAGGGGGGGCACAGATAAAAGGATCATAAATGCTGCAAAATCCAGCCAATGATGACCAGTCCAGCGCGTACAGGGACTCCAAGCTAGCATGTATGTGGCAAGGGTTGGTTTGGATGGACGTGGCTGGAGCCTACACGCCGAATCACATTGTTCCAGGGTTTTGATTGCGGCTGACAGGTCTGTTGTCGTGTTGGGTTGCAGATACGACTCATACGGGTGTGTGTGATACTATGAAATCCCACGACTGGGCAAAGCTTCGATTTCCACCATGATAAGAGAAGACGGCGAATGCCGGGCTTGGCAGCCGGTACCACTCTCGAGTGCTACATTTGCCAGACCTCTAACATAGTCCGGTTTCAAGACGTCTCTGTGTCATAGCTCTTTTGCAAAGATGATCTCACTGTTTCATTCCGGCTTCGAAGAAATGGTATCAACTATATCGAAAAGACTACTGGCAATTAAGTCAAAGCTACCAACATCCACACCCACCACTCTCTCACATTGAGCTGACAACAGCACGTTATCAACTGGATATTTGAGTAAGCCGAAGCGTATATCTCCTGACAATGCTGTGGAGTGCTGGATGCTGACATCACCGTAAAAGGTAAGGTAATTCGCGCTAGTCGGTGGCAACAAAACTTTGGAACCGGAGATCTGATGTGTGGTTATTGGTCTTCATGAGTTCCCTACAAGGTAGAACATCGAGCATAGAATGAAATTCACTGACACATAGTGCGCCACGTGCGTGAACTTCTTCATTGTTTAGTTGATTAAGGCAGACGGTAGGTGAACTGGCTTGTGAAGAAGGCCCAAAGCCATATTCCCACTCAAGCACTCAAGGAATATTTCGACCATGAAAAGTTGAAAGACCCTGAGCAAGAAAAACGGGCATAATCCTGTCACCGAAGCAGAACAGGAAAATGAGAAAGGTGATCCTCTGATGCAGTAAACAAAAAGCAAACCGAAAATAAGAAAGCTATTAATATCATCACTGGGGTATATGTGTATCGTCCTACCTGCTAAACAAAACAAAACAAAACGTCAGGTTACAAATCAATACATAAACCGGCAAAATCCGTGTGCAGGCTCGCTCGTGCTTCTTTCCAAATGCTCCCAAACACCAAGTCACGAAGCAACGTCCTCAAAGACGTACGTACACTGCCCCAACCCTAGAGAATCATTTGACTCCTGGCAATCCCTCCATAATAAACGGTCCTCGCAGTTGCTTCCTCTACATCCATTTACTTCTGGGTACCCTTTTCCACAGATATTTCTGTCCCAACCCTGACTTTGTCACTCAGGGGGTTGACTTGTGAAAGCACAAAGTTGTCTTGGTAGTGTTTGGCTCTCCCGCTATCTGTAACAAGCGAGGTCCTTATTTCAAGGCTGTTATGGCTCGTCCTACGACAAGTGGGAACCAACTCCACACTATCTCCAGTATTTGCATCGCCGATTGTTGAGAATCGGTGCGTCCTCTCGATCTTCACTTCACGCGTGACGGTGATCATCTCGATCTTGCTGGCCAACACAGGCCAGAAGACAGGGACAGAAGCGCATATACTCGCGACATCGACCTCGATAACGGCAAGGAGGAGGGTAATCGGACCGTACCAAGCTGGATCAAATGTTGGGTAGGTACCGGCCCGGTGCTCAACAATACTGGCAACACGCCAGATCGAGATAGAAACGACGCTGAATGCTTAATTAGACCAAAGCAAAACGCGGGGATAAGGGAATAGTAGTAGATCTTACAAGGATCCAAGAAAGAATAGGACGACGAAGCCAAGGCGGGTGGTATCGAAGGTTTTGCCTCGGAAGTACGAGACAACTGGTAGGTATATAATGGTAGCATCCAGGATCATGTTCGAAACTGTCAAGCATAGATGGCTGGCGTAGAAGGACGAGGCATAGCGGGAGCCGAAAACGAAGCAGGCGCCTTCCAGTGACGTGTCGATGAAAGCCTCGATTGGGACGCAGGGAACCCACGCAAGGATGGTGAAGACTGCACCCCAGACAGCAGTGGCTATTAGCAAGCCAATACAGATACGTCCTTCTATTTGTCTAACGTCGAAGACACGGAAGTATTGAAGCAGTAGCGATAACTTGATGAACGTGGTCGACATGCAGTATGTTGCGTTGGAGATCCAGAATAGCTATTAACAGGGTGTGTTAGTATACTGGTCCTGATTCGAAGCGGAGTTTTGAAGTGGCTATACCCGAACGTATGTCGCGTAATCGCTCTGTGCCATTAGAAGTATGTGTTGACCCCAGCCGTGGTTCGTCACTGCAGAATATCAGATCTGGACCATATGGAAGGAATTTCTTTGACGTACTGGTTATGATGCAAACGCTGCCCACCGTACCTGTGATCTGTGAAGCTGTCAGTCAATACCCATCGCGGAACGACGGCTGTAGCGAACTTACCAGCAGAAGAGAGACAAACAAATCGTCCCAACCCGGAGAGTAGATGATGCGGAAGCGTGTATACATCCTGAACAAGACGCAGGCCCAGGTGACAACAAGAAAAGTAATGACAAGGCTATTCGCTATACCGGGTCGGTTCCAGCCCGGCGTTGGCTCGTGAAGGTTGTCATAGATGCCTATCAGACTGGGCAAAAAGTCAGACTCAGCCATGGCTCCTCTCGAAGCCTCCTGGCGGTTGCGATACGGATAAAACGATGTGCATGAAGGGGACGATTGTTGTTGTGTTGTTTCGGGGTCCTTTCGGCGAAGCCTTCCTTGGAGTTTTAGCCGTAAAGTACGGAGCAATCGAGGACAGACCACTGTGTTAAACGGGTTGTCACGAAGAACGTTCGACGACAAGATCATCCAACCCCCCAGCGACCTAGATAAACATATACAGCAAAGGGAACCCTCGTTGGAGGGCATGGGTAGCGGACTAGATGATCCGATTGGCTACGTCCACCGACAGAGCCCTGATTTTGGTGGATCTGGTTGGATCGGGCCCCTTACATAGTACGTGCCGCGATCGATTGAAGCCCCTGTCGCCAGATCCTCCAAAGACCGATTTCATACCAAAAGCGTATCGATGATGCGGACTCTACGCAGCACATCAGAACTCCATCTGTCCCTGCTCTCCAGTCTCTGCTCCTTTGGCACTACCAGCCTTTTGTGCGTTGCACTGGTGCCCAGGTGGTTTTGTCCGATATTCCTTTCCATGGCGACCGATCTTTGACTGCACTGCACATGTTGCCTTTGTGCGTGCCTTTCGATACCAGCAATACGAGGCTGGCCTTAAACGTGGAAATCATCCTTCCGTTTTTGCTGTCGGCTGCCAGCTGCTGCGAATCGTCGGGCGGTTTTTTTTTTCACTCGTCGTAGTAGGCTACTTCGGCACTGTCGAAAAAAGATTCGTATTCCAGTCAGAATTTTGCCATTCCGTGCTCCTATCTCCCCAAATCCCATTGAGCGGCAGTTTCACGGGCTTGGAAATCCTTTCGAATATATGCTGGAATTATTCGTGGAGCTCAGGTCTATAAATCTTCGTGAGGACCCTTGCCACCAGGCTTTTCACGATCCACCGTGCCTGCTAGCCTATACGACGGTGAAGGCACATGGGCGGCCGCCAAGCCACTTGTAAGCATCATGGAAGTCGATTGTCGACTGATAGCGGATCAGAATTCTCGGACCACGATCCGAGCAATAGTGCAGACCCATGCATCGCATTCCTTTTGCGATAAAGAATCGCAGAAGATGGGTGAATCTTTATGTGCCTGGCGCCGACCATGCAATTCCGGGACCGCTCCACGTAGGCTTCGCCGATAGCACTGATCGTTTGGCTGCAACCCTGTCGGCTTCGAGAGGGATGCCTCTGCAATATTCATCCCCTTCCAAGCGGAGCTATGTCCGGTCGAAGGAGCGATGCCAGCTATTTTGTATCCACTTATTCCTTCGTTTCCTTGGTTCTGAAAGGCCAAATGGGCTAAATGCTGCCGCCGGTTTATGGGCATAAGTTCTTCCTCCATGAATCCGCTGGGATGTTGACATCTGAACGGGTTGACATGGGAATGCTCTCATTTTGAGGTGAACGCGTTTCTAGAATGGGAACTAAGCTTGACTGTTAATTTGTGAACACTGTCAATTAGCATCTAATGCGCTAGCATCGCGACCATGACTTTAGTGTAGCGAATCGTTACGCTTGTGGACACTGACAGATGAAGTCGCTGTTATTTCCTCATGCATGAATCATTAGCTTGGAAGCTCATTCCCATATGCTAATCATGCTTTATTATGCTTCAACTCACGCCGTGCTCCCTTTCCAGCCGGAAGTCGATGGGTTTACTGGACTGAGGCCGTGCAGAACAGATCCGTATTTGGGGGTTGGTACCTCACGTTCTTGCATCGATTCATCGCATACCTGAGGCCAAACAAGATCAGCACAATCCTTGTAAACCCCCTTTCTCTACCCACACCAGCAATAGCCATTTTAATACATAGAGATCCTAGAAAAAATAGCGGATGCATTCGGATGGGATAGCATGACCGGAGAATGCGCTTGGAAGCCCGCTGCCCGAACATGAGGCGTACTGAGACAAATGAGAAAGGCTCTAATGCCATGGTGTGAAGAGGTTCTCCGCCAAATTTATCGGCAGGTTATAGACACCTATCTTCAATCCCCGCGGAGTAAGCGTACCTGGAAACTCGATTGTAAAGCTACGGGCGAGCTAGACCTAGTAGGAAGGTCATCCGTCAACGCATGCGTAATGGGATGCAAGGGATCGAGATAGGTCATGAGCCGAGCTTCGATGCCCCATCTTCCAATGTCATCTACCTGTCTCCTGGCTTGGACTTAAAAGTTGCGAATAGTCCAGAACAATGGACATGCGCAGGTGACCGTACTAGACCAAAGTCAACTAAGTCGTGTTCCTTACACAGTAATCGTCTGCAAATTCATTGTCCCTTAAGAAGTCTGGTTCTCCAGAAATTGACAATTGGATCTTTCCGATGACCCCTACTATCTTTTGTTCCACGTTTGGCAGGTAGCTTCAAGGAATATACGACACGCAGATAGAGGAAATGTACAGAATTTAAACCATTACCCAGCTTATATCTTTTGACGTCAGCATGAATCTATGCTAAATAAACTGACCAAATCTCATTTCCATGCGAGGGTCTTCCCGGCAGGGCCTTGTTCGGTGTTTTTAACCGTCGGGCATTTACGATAAGCAAACCCATCGGGGTACGGACGGCTCAAGGTCTCGGGTAGTTATATCATTGTGAAGATAGTGGAGGCACCTACGAGGTTACCATCTCTGAGAGAAGGCCAAATATCCTTGATTGCTAACTTGGCATGGGATGCACTAGATGTTGATATAGCGATTCTTTGTGTCATTAAACTCGCTGCTCTTGAGCTACTTTCTGAGCCATTGGAGCTATTGCAGTCAATATGGCCCGAGTCTCGGCTTGTTTAACCACATTGGACTTTTGCATTGCACATTTTGTACTCTGAATACATCCGAGATTTCCCTAGAGCAATATGACAATCTCCGGATATGGAGCTGAAATTTCGTATGACCCGCACGATATATGGCCCTCCCGCACGCCGCTGTAGAAGCACCTCGGCCCACAGAGGTGCCGAGCTCGGTCAACCACCGCGGCAGACCGGCTCCAGCACACCGGCCCGGCTGGCTCAGGGAATAGGCAGGTACGCATCTTCTGACCACCTGCCGTTGAGCGTGCCTATGCTCGTGGTGATGGCCTGGACTGGGACTTGGAAGAGACTGCTGTGCAACTGAAAACGCAATGACCATGGCCGCAGTCCCAATATTCAAGCAATAGGAGTACTCTTCCGTATAGAGACACTAGAGGAATGTTATGGATGAATTGTTTGTTGCAGGCAAGAAAAAGAAAGGCTTCCATAATCGACGCATTTCGTTGGGGCCCGCACGGGGAACAGCAAGCGCCTGTCGTGATCGCCGCACCGTGGTTATTTACCACGTTGTAATCTTGTTTGATGAATATTCTGCCCAGCAGCGACTCCCCATCACTTCTTCCTTCTTTGTTTTCCAGAATTGACAAGATCAAATATGTCTTGACTGCTGCAAACATGAGACGGAGCAGATTGTGTAATGGAGAGCAACTATAGGTAGTCAATCGTGGGCGATACTGTGGAGGAGGCGGTGCAGAATAGGCCATAGTTGACCCTCTAGTGCCCCCAAGCTAGAATCGTGCGGGAAGAAAGTCGACACGATGGTATGAGGCATTTCTTCCCCCTAAACCGGGCGCCGTGCCCTCGAACTTGTGGGTAGGAATCCCCATCCATTGCGTAATGATCGGCAACCAACACTTGACGGTAGCCACTGGTTGGCCAAGGGACGCGTCGTTGGGAGGGGCTCGCTGCCTGGCTTCTGGTGACAGCACCGAGCCCATCCCATCCACCAATTACCGTGTTGCAGCCCGTTGCGCCAGACAGGCGATTATCTTATCTGATCCTGATCTAATCTGATGCCGGCCGGAACCTACTTGGTTTAGCCTCCAAGCGATGCCGGATCTGGCGGCTCGGCTGAAGCTGTTGCAGGGTCGCGACGCCACTGGCATGCGTATGTGGCGACGTGGATCGGCACGCCTTTCCTTTTATCTGATCTTTGTTCTTCCGCTGTGAAGATATTTTCGCTAGCCGAGATCCACGGTCCACCGCTCCGCCTGGTAGAATGTACAAGAAATGGGCTGTCCCTCCTACTCCATCGTTTTTGTCACTATTTCCACTTGCTACCAGAGCAAGGACGCGTCTTGATTCATCCAATTGAGCTGTAAATCCACGCGACCGCCTCCCCCCCTCACCATGGCCTTCACCAACCCCAGTGCTTCGGACGATGTCGTCGTCCAGCCCGCACCGAGCACGACGTCACCGGACACCGAGAAGGGCACGGCGAGCGAGTCACACAATCATGTTCGCAGCGACCATGACTTGGCATTCGATTCCGACGCCAACAGCGACTTCCAGGAAGGCGTGCTTCGTGTCAGAGCCGTCACTGCCATCTGGTCCAAATGGACTCTCATTACCATGTTTTGCTTGTAAGTTCAGCATCCGCATCGGCCACCCCCTCCAGGCGTCATTTCCAAAGGCAGTCAGTTGACCTTGCATTGTCTTAGACTGTACCTAATCTCCTTTATCGACTATCTTCAGAATGCTATCGATGCCGCGCTCAATCCATACATCACTTCGTCATTCGGCGCCCATGGACTCCTCAATATTGCCAGCATCCTGTCTACTATTCTTGGCGGTGTCGCACCGCTCCCCCTCGCCAAAGTCATAGATATTTGGGGCCGAGTCGAAGGATTCGTTGTCATGGTCACGGTATGCGTCGTCGGCATGATCATGAAGGCCACCTGCCGCAATGTCGAGCAATACGTAGCCGCACACGTGCTTTATTGGACTGGACACATCGGCATGCTTTACGTGATTGAGGTCATGATCTCTGACATGACCACGTTGCGGAACCGCATGATTCTCTTCGGCATCAATGGTACACCACGCATTGCCAGCACCTTTGCTGGCCCTGCCATTGCCGACCTCTTCTACACTAACCTCAACTTCCGTTGGGCATTCGGGGCATTTGCAATCGTTCTCGTCGCGTGCAGCGTACCAGCAATGGGGTTCATGGTCTACATGTCTCAGAAGGCCAAGAGAGCCGGATTCATAACACACCGAAAGCGCAACAAAGAAAGAAAGTGGTGGCAGTCTCTGAAGCACTACGTTATTGAGTTTGACCTTGTGGGGATTACTCTCATTACAGCCGCTATGTCTTGCCTCCTTCTGCCATTCAGTCTTGTTGGATACGCACCCGACGGTTGGAGCACACCTTACATTATCGCCATGATTGTGCTTGGAGTCATTCTTTTCCCAATCTTCTATGCCTACGAGGCTTTTATTGCGCCAGTCCAATTTTTGCCCTTTACGTACTTGAAGCAGGGCACAATTATCGGCTCGGCATTGCTGTACGGTATCATGTTCTTGTCAAGCTTCTGTTGGAACGGGTACTATGGCTCATATCTCCAAGTGGTTCACAGATTGAGCATCACAAACGCCAACTACGTCCTCAATGCTTACTCCTTGACATCTACCGTATTTGCACCCATCATCGGAGTCATCATCAGCAAGACCGGAGACTTCAAGTGGACGGCGTACACTGGCGTTCCCATTATGCTGATTGGCACCGCCATCATCATTCCTCTACGCGCCCCGGACACAAACCCAGGCGTGCTTGCCTTCACCCAAATCTTGGTGGGCTTGGGAAGCGGCATCTTTACCGTGTGCAGTAACATCGCAATCATGGCCCCTGTCACGCATCAGTACATTGCCGTCGTCAACGCCCTTGCGGGTCTCTTCGGAGGCGTGGGCGCTGGGATAGGACTTGCCATTGCGGGCGCTCTCTGGAACAACCTGCTTCCACAGGAGCTTGAAAACCGGCTCCCCGAAGAGCAAAAAGCTAACGCAAGGACGATATTTGGCGATTTTGTTTTGCAAATGTCCTTTGAAGATGGAACCCCCGAGCGACAGGCCATTGTCGATTCGTATGCCCACGTCATGCGACTAATGGTGATTGCAGGTGCGTGTTTCATGCCATTGTGCCTGTTCTCCATTTTCATCTGGAAGAACATCAACGTTAGACGAATAGAAGAAGAGAGAGGGAAGCAGACCAAGGGGACAGTATTCTAAGAAATGCGAATCATTGTCTGAGAATCTGTAGGCTTAAGCTCAAGGGAATTTCATGGAAGCAGCGCTCAACGCATGGCGGGATGCTGGATAGGTGCACAAGCCTTGTTTAGGCTCGTACGTGCGCGAAAAGTGTAAATTAGATGCTTAGCCCGGCATCAAAGGAGCGATATAACCCTAAAATATCTTGTAAATTGATATCTCAAACACACTAGGGAATATGCGCAAGAGTACCCGCGATGAAAGGAGCGTGATTTCAAGCAAGGTAACAATGACATGCCTTAAGCTAGGACCGCGTTGATTTGATCAGTCTTCATGACTAAAGTCATAGCTATTACCGAATCCTCGACGAAGATATCTCTGTAAAGCAGCATATCTACTGACCCAATCAACCGGAACATCCAAGCTTAACATTCCATCGGTCTTGAGGCGCTGGAGAATAGGTCTGATAACTTCGCTGAACTCAAGTCTCATACGATTGCGGAACCAAGGCGCAAAGTGTATCATGGCTAGCATAACTCTTGTTTGATCAGTAGTATTCGGCATGCCAGCATGCCAGAGACGCAGATCACGAATGACGATGCTGCCCTTCTTCAAGGAGGGCTGCGTAGGTGGCGAGATTTGTCTCTGGCGGGCCAAACGCGCCTCCTGGATGCGCCCACTGGCTCGCTCACCATGAGCACCATCCTGAGCTTCGATATTAAATTGGTTGTGGGTGCCAGGCCAAATTTCAGTCGAGCCATTCTCAGGGGTGGTGGCGACCAGAGGTACATTCACCACTAGGGCAAAAGGGTGGTTGGGATGAGCAAAGTCAGCGTCAGAATGAACAGGTTGCCGCTGTGGTTCTGCTCCTGGCGCCGTGGGCATCGCTGCGTTGGCGGAACAAAATGTCCATTTAGGTCGAGGGCCAAGCACAGCCGTGGTAAATTGGGTAGCAATTGGATCTACGACTGTGAGTGAGTCTGTAATTTTTACCGTTGGAAGAAAACCCAGACTGGTAAAGACTAGCGAATTGAAATACTCTGACACTGGCGGGGGATCTTGTTGAATGTTTCCTTTTTGTAATTGAATGGGCTCTGTTCACCTCGAGCCAATAATGACTGAGCATCGTCCACCATCTTCTCGTTGAGCGTATCAAGATACTTGTGCGGAACAAGATCCTCGATGACGACGACCCCATCTTGGTGCATGTGACGAACTGCCTTCTCGAGGCTGCGGTGGTTGAGACATGAACCTTGAATCTCCATAATCGTTGGTTTGACAGTACCAAGCCTAATGCGTTGGACGCAAGCGAAGGATCGGCACCCCTTGGAAATAAAAGGAATGTCGATGGTTCTTTTGACAGAGACGAGCAATTTTTATGAATCAATAAATTGATTTGTGGTAATAAATATGAGAACAAATGGGGATAAATGCCCCAGGATGACTTCTCTCTACGTATAGTTGTCATGATATGCTGGCAATAGCTTTTCCCGAGCCCGGGAAACCTTTCCTCATTGATCAGCCGGCTTCTTAGCCGAGCTCGGAAAACCTTGCCTCCCCGGGCTTAGTTGTCATGGTTTACTGTCTAGCCCCATCATCTGTGGGATTTACTCCCACGATTCTTTCAAGCTACCAATGAGCCGCTCCACAGGCCACCCGATATCCCGCTTGCAGGCAAGCAATTCCCGCTGTAGCTCCTCCCAGACTGTTCTGCCTTGCAGAAATCTACAGCCTACCTACCAGTTAGTTGGAAGTACTCCTGTTGGTGTGTGGGGTACAAACAATATCCTATCGGGCCAAATGCATTAACAAGTACAGACGAAGTATTGGCTGTGAAGGCAATGCCGCAAATGTCAAGTGCTAGATTATGCTGGAAGTCGCTTTTTGACGAAGTGTCATGCTGAAAGATACTCAGGTACGATAACCGCTCTGCCTTGCCTTCCGAAGCGAATATCCCCAAAATGAGTAGAGCGACGAGGTAGTAGTGCAATGCCGATGCTATTGCTTGTTACCAATGAACCACATTAAGTCGTGTTTGCTAACATACCATGGCATGGCTGGAGTAGCCATATTGTACGAAATGGTGTACCGGAATTTTGTCGAGAATAGGGAAGCATATATGCCGGAAGCTGTCTGCACCATTCGCACAGGGCGTCAAGGTTATTAGACCAAGTCAAGTTTTCCGCTTCATCGCGGAAGCAGTCGTTGATGATTCTGCCTAACACTAAAGTAATAGCATTCAGATGACCTTGGTCAGAGTGTAAATCTAATAAAGGCTGGGGAGTCTCAAAGTCCATTTTGAGTGGGCATCGTTCGAAAAGACTAAAGGTGATGTCTTCTCGTAGGTAGTTCCAGAAGCCTGCTTCCAGCAATGGGGTCCTGGCAACGGTGACAAAGAGGCCTGGTACAGATGCCATGGAATAAGCTCCCCGAAGGTGCACATTGAGGTCAGTATCTCCTATTCATTATCAGTGGGAATCTCTAACCGCGCATACGGCTGTTTCCGGATTAAAGAGGTACCTGAAAGAATCTCGTAGGAGCGTAATAGGCATGTGGCTGCAAGTGCTATGCCTCCACTGACAAGCTCGTTCTCGCTGTCCAGCTCAATCAGAAGTTTCACGCAGCGTGTATGATGTTCTTCTGCAAGAGGTTGCAGACTAGACATTGATGCTTTGCATATATGCATGGCTGAAAGTGCTATGATTGCATGAAAGAGCAACGGCTCATCAAGGGCCAAAGAGGACACCAGTACCCCAAATGAGCGCGATGCATCGCTTAGATCATACCTTTGAGACACATTTAAGACTTAATTGTGGAATAAGCGGGCGATCTTCTGATTCTCGAGATAGTGACGCGGATATCATTTGTTGCATTTTCTTGCGGCTCAAATTGAACTGGAAGTAGCATTGAGACCCATTAGCCATGTCTGGTACATGACCCCGGGAGATATGGCAGACAAACCGACATCCAGTGACTTCTCGGAGCGGTCACAATAACGGCCAGACCTCTTGCATTGATGGCAGACCGGAGAGTGCAGACTGCCTACGAATTCCGGGTCAAATCGTTTCCAGACATTTATGCCACTGATGCCCTACATTTCAACTTCCGCCGTCGGCAGATATTACTACACTGGAGCATCAGCGCTTGCACCGCAATGGCTCTGCATACAATGGCTTCTAACATACCAAGAGTTCTTATTGCGTGGGCGTGGCATGCTGAAGTTTTGGACATCGGTACCCGACAAGTGGTTCGTGACGAGCTTGGAATGTGCTTACGCCATCGGAATTTTTCTAGACCAAGATAACGGGGAAGGGTGGAATTTTCCCAAGGACTAACACGTGGGAACTTACTTGTCCGACGGAACAACACCGGACACCACTAAAAGCCGCGACGAATCTTGTTGACAGAGTTTAATGCATAAAAGAGAGATGAATCAGGTTATGATGAAGTTGAGTCGTCTTGACGATCTCGTAAGAATTCTGAACCGAGTCTCATTATATGATTTTGCTGCATTCTTGTTATCAAATACCCGACACGTCTACTGGATGCCACGACGAAGGCTGTAGGGAGTACAATGCAGATTTGGCCAATGTTTTTATGTCTCTGAGAATCGAGTTGTGTTTCTAGAAGTAATGAGCTCTACACACAGCCCCACGATTACTGTGGCTTGGCGCAACTATGATTTGACTCTCAAGGCCAGAACAATGCGCTTGGGAAGGACATAACGAGGTCTTCTTCATAGTTTTCCAACCACATTCCGACGAGCATCGACTTGCTGGTATACATATTGTTGCCATGCACAAGTGAGATCTCTAATCTTTGCGTCTGCGACTGGTGGAGGCGAGAGCACTTGGGTCATGAAGAGGCCGCAGACACCCTTCTCCCGATCAATAAACTGCAATCAGTGTTAGTTAGTCCTTGAATACCAGCCCAGGATACTGCAAGACTGACCCAGAATTGGTGCGCAGCGCCACTCCAAACCAGAGTTCTTGCTCCCCTGTTGAATGGCGCTTTTGACTCGGTACTTCCGTTTATCAGCATTCCTCCGAGTCCCCAGTTGTAAGTCTCTCCTGGGTAGAAGTCTCCCACACTCCAAGTCGGATCTCGCATTGCATTCTGTAAGACGGACTGACTTTGCGGAGAGAGCTGGTTTTCAAACATGACATCGACCATGCGTGGCGTCAATACGCGGCTGTCATTAGCTAGGATGGAGGAAAGGAGCTCGGCAAGGTCACGCGCAGAGCCATGCCCGCCATGACCGCCAAAGCAATCCGTTGCGCCAGTGTTCATACCGAGACCCTGCTTGATCTCGGCTAGTTTCCCCGTCTTTCTTACTCTTCTTGTTAATGTGGCCAACTGGGAACCTTTACTATTGTTCTTGTCGGGCCAGAAAGTGAAACTTGTAGCGCCAAGAGGAGCCCAGACATTTTTATGCAAGTATGCCTCCAGCGAAACACCGCTAAGCTGTTCGACAATCTTTCCTGCCCAATCGACACCGCAACCGTATTCCCATCCTTCGCCTGGCTCAAAAAGGAGAGGTAGGTCAAATCGTTCATCAATGGTGGCACCCTGGCTTGGGACTGTGCCACGAGACAAATGGAGCTTCTGGAGCTCCTGGCTCATAAAGTCGTACCCAGTACCTGCCGAATGCGTCAAGAGATGACGCAAGGTGATGGGATTGCGACGATTCTTAAGGACGGGAGAACTGTCATCTGCCCATCCGGAGAGTATGGGCTGGCGACCGAGAACGGGTAGTATGCTGCTGACATCGTCATCCAGCTGAATGGAACCTTTCTCGACAAGTTGCAGCGCCGCGATGGTTGTTGGAAGCTTAGTCAGGGAAGCCCAGGCAAAGACCGTATTCTTATCAATTGGCTTCCCCTTGTCCCCCATGTGCTTGTGCCCATCTGCAGTTTCGGATGCAACTTGTGTTCCTGGGCAGGTGTAAGAGCGTTTGTGTAGATTGTAGACATGCTAAGTCCTACCATCGCGAAGTTTCGCAAAAAGCGCCAAAAACGGCACCACCTCATCCTCGAGAGCCGAGTGCAGCCGCTCGCGGAAGGAACCCATGCGTGAAGATGCAAATGCAGATTGTGCGTACGTAGGGTAGTGCGGCAGATGATGGATGAGGATCTTGTACTTGACGGACAAGAAGGCTGACGCCGCAGCAGCACCTCGACACTCGGCTGCAATTTGGACCAGTGATGGAATGGATACCATAGCCGAGGCTGCACGGATAGCGGACATCAGTGCCAGCACCAAGTTGATGCCTAAGGCATGAAGATGCAAAACCATGGGTCAGTGCAGTCGGACCATTCGACCCAGCTTTTAGCTGAAATGTTAGACGAGACGCTACCCACTGCCAAGGATGCTAGCTTTACAGTGCATCATTGAAACAGCGTTCAGCTGATATCTTAGACGAGGCACTAATACACTGCCAAGGACCTCGACTTCCCGGATTGGATGCATTCCGCAACATTGCTTGTTTTTCATGAGTGAGCCTAGGCTTGCAATCAGCCTACATGGCTGTGCTTGGATGTGGGCCATTCCACCTTGCTCAAGTTATATCTCATGTATATAAAGTCCGGGGTCGCGCGACTGAATTATTTGGAGCAGGTAGTAGGCTTAATCTAACCCAGGCGAACGGTAAAGCCACACACACCCCATGCTGCTGAAACTTTTGCCACTCTTGCTCCTTACGGGAGCGTCGCAGGTGCCTGCAACTCCAGCACCGACGGCCGCTCCTACACTTGTCCCCGGGCCTCCGGAGGTCGCCGCGCGCTCCATCACGTCTTTCCATACCATCGTCAGCACTCGGTACCCGCAGAATCGGTACTCGATAGGCTACGGCCAGTTTGACGGCGAAGATAATTTCTGTATGACGCCTTCCAACAATCGCCGACTCGTAACGCTTTTGACAGCTCCATAGACACTGCAGCATGTATTGACGGCCCCTTCGCCGTCAGCGGAGTGTGGGCCGGCTGCGGCGACGTGATCTTTACTCGTTGCATCGGCCCAACTGCATTCGCCCGCGATTTAGCAGTGTCTTGGTAAGCTTCCGCCCGCCGCGCTGGTGTTGCATCATACCGAACGGGCTAACAATGATGGTCAGCATCGGAACATGCTTAACGCACGAAGTCTACGATTACAACGACGATTCCCACAGCATGACGCCCTTCATCGCGTGCAACTTCCCAGGGACCTACGATGGGAGCATGACTCTCCTACGGACACCGGTGGCGGGCACCACCGTGCCGACCGCAGATGAAACTCTGCCCATGGCAACAACAGTGACATCGACAACCACAGTCACAACAATCACCACAGCGGACTCAGGGACAGGGTCGCAGGCTCGAGATCCCTTCGGAGTGGCGATGGGAGTCTTGTTCATCTTGTCTTTGTGGGTCCTATTATAGGATTAGGAGCTTATTAAATGCCACAACAGGCTCATATTTCCTTGTCCAGGTATATAGCTNGATGGACCCGAATGGGCACCTAACCTGGAGGCAGTGCAAGCAACAGTCAAA
>KL659341.1:0-14993 GCA_000732775.1 Stachybotrys chlorohalonatus IBT 40285 | reverse complement strand
CCCGTTCGCTTGTCTGGCCCGCTCGCTTATCAATCACGTTATTCTGCATGCCAGACATTATTCTTACCTTCAAGAAGATGCAGCCTCTGGATGCAGGAAACACTGGATTAATTTCTTGCCTTTTTCTTTATAATGAATACGAAGATCTCTATCACCTTCTTCTCTTTTCGTAGGTAGCACCACGTGCCTCACCGAGCTGGTAGGCTTCAGGTTGAACATAGCTCCTGGCATGTTAGAGTTTAAAGAAGTACATTTTAGAACTATAGGATGTCAGTGTCCGAGATCTGGCTTTTCCGAAGCTAAAAGCATTTTTTTTTGGCTACATTACAGTTTGCAAAGTTTGACACTCATGACAAAGACAGTTCATTCAGGAAATGACAGAATCAAGAAGTGAGTTTCACTCGCTTGCTAGACTCCAGTAATGAACAAATTCACCAAGTTTATTGTACACTCCATGTATTATCTATGCTTTTTTGTTGCTTTCTTCTTTACGAAGCTCCGATTCAACCCATCTGTTGAACCAATTGCTTTGTCAGTAGCTCGTGCGAGCAAGTGGGTATCGCCCACGTGATCGCACGCGCAGCTATTTAGCTTCAAACCATAGCAATAGACAGCTTAGAGAACCTAATCCAAAATTGTTATCACCGAATCCACGTTTCTGAGCACTAAGGCGCAGCCTAGGCCTACAGAGAAGGGTTCACGAGCAGGAATCCTTTCTACACCATCAGTGAAAGATAAGGCAGTATCAGGATCTTCATCCCATTTGCATGTGGAACAAATAGCCTAGGCATGACTGGTACAGCGTGTGACTGTTATCGATAACCAGAAAAGAGGCCTAATTGAGAGTCTTCCGTGGTGGTGTTTTCGTTGTTCCAATGACAGCCTTGTTCTTGATCATGGCCCAAGATTTCGCCTGGCTATCCGACCCGGTTTCGCAAATTCGGCCTCTGATTTAAGGATTGAATACTGCCATTACCGTTCATATCCCCTCACTGCCAGTGACCCGTCAAACTGTAGTCCGACCATGTCGTATCATCTATAGACATGGTATCCCAGTCGTATATCGGATTCATGAGGCTGTGTCTTGCACTAGACGTTGAAGCGGTAGAGTTATAGGCATTATGCGGGTTGATGTTGCTGTGTCGGGCGCTGTTGATGTCGAAGGGGGATAGCATCGGAAAATCCTGGTAGAGGGGGGGTTCTGATGACTCCTCATTGACCTTTGTGGGGCTTGGTTGATCTGGATTGCGTTCTCCCCCATGTTCAGGGGAGCCGGCCTTTGCTGAGAAGACGATGTAGATGACAAGACGTTAACGCTAGGGTTGGGTTGGTAGGCAGTGGACGTAGGCCAAATCACATCGGCCGCTGACTCTCGGTCTGGACTTTCCCTGCCTTTCATGAGCAGTAGTATATGCATCCTCTCCAACAACGGCTCATAGGCTGGCCCTAAAACCTCTAGAATAGGCTGTCCACCATCGCGGCCGTCTTGACTGTTCATGATTTGGTCGACTGTCGCTGAGCTTAGCAAATCATCGCGGACGCTAACGGCGGTTCGCATTAAATCGGCAAGCTTGGCCTGGTTTTGGTGGTCCTGGTCTGAGGTTGAGTTGGGAATAAAAGGTATTTCCCTAGTAATCATTGATAATAGTCCAAACAAGCCTTGAAAAAAATCAAGGGACACTAACATGGGCTGGGGATTTTACTTGTCTTTGGCCAGTCGGGAAATAGCGCGTCGAAGATGGTGCACCAGCATTCCCCATCGGATTTGGTCCCGGCAAACAGTTGTTTTGATCCAAGCTTATCGAATTGGAAATTGTCGAAGCCATTCTCGTAGTCGGTGGGCTCTTCCCTCTCTTCGCAAGGTTTGTGGCCCTTGATCTTGTCGAGGAGAAACTGCACCTGGCAAATATGGCATCGTTGGCAGTTTTGGCACGTGAGTGGACCTTTCCCAATTGCGATCTACATCGTCATCAGTTCTTTAAATCGATCATGAACGGCCGAATTCGCTTGTCTACGGTCAAAATAATTGGTGAAGACTTACTTCAATCGGTAAATGCTTCCAAAGCCTTTTCCGTTGCAGGCTCCAGCAGAGTACTTTGTCGGGCTTCTCTTATGAAACGGACATGCCAAGCGTCGGCCGCTCGAATGTAAGCGACGAGGTAGTTTACTGAGAATTACGTCATCGTTCTCCTCACGGTCACCTTCGTCAGTCTCTGATTCATCTTTGTTCTGCCACGTTTGTAGGCGAAGTTTTGATTTGGTGCTGTTGCAGTTGATATCCTGGGGTCTTGGGGGCCAGCAGAACGGGATTTCTCGGATTCTCCATGCTGTTTGAAGTAAAGGCCGAGAATGACAGCTTTCAGAACTATGTTCACTCAGGAATTCTCGCCCTTGGCAAGGCCGATATTCAGTCTATGAAGTTGATCTTGTCGGAGCCTTTCAAGCAAGAATCCGAGTGTCTTCTTCCGACTCCGGCCGATCGCATAATGAAGCGGTGACCATCCACGCTTGTCCCAATTGACCACTTTGGCTCCCGTGTCCAGCAGAGAGGAGGCTATGGGCACATGGCCAACAGCGGCCGCGAGAGACAGGGCCATCCCCTGTGTGTAATTTGGCCGTCCTGGGATCGGCACCCTTTTCTAACAAAAGTTTGAAGATCTCCAAATGGTCAACACGAGCCGCCAGCCACAAGGGGGTAACGACGCTGGTGTGGTCATTTGCTTCGCAGCCATTGTCTATCCGACGTTCGAGGACATCTTTATGTCCATGAGCGGCAGCCAGACTGAAGGGCGTCTGACCATAGACATGACCTCGATGGATTGTGTCTGCACCAAGCGGAATCAAGACACGGCAAGATTCAAACTGTCCCATGGCCGCCGCAAAGAATATGGGGGTGCGCCCACAGTGATCCTCCTCATTAATATCCGCAAAAGTCCCTCCCCAAGGCCCTGCATCGTACCACGGTAGACCATAATAGGACATGACATGTGCTGCATTGGTCTTGTGTGGCTCTGCTTCCCGATAACCTGGTTGTGGAGATGAGTCCGGTGGTTGACAAAACCTTTACTGAACCGAGGCGACTGCCACAGTTTGAGACCCACCCGCCCAGCGAGACTGCTGTGCTCCAAAATGAATATTACAGAATATCTCAAGAAGTGGGCTGGTGGTGCTGCTCTATTGGACATCGAATGATGGCAACCTGCACACGTATCGTCGATGTAGAGAAGGCCTATCTGAGCAAGTCGGAGGTGGGGGCTGAGCTGTGCAATCGACGTAGTAGTCTATCTCTAGCATAAAATGCCGTGAAGGAGTCCGAAAACCATTAATGTATAATTCCTAATCACGTGTTAGTTGGACAATTCCTAATCTAGTACATCAGAAATTCACTGATCATCGAGGGACAGGACAGACACTTATCCTTGATAGGCAATTCGTATTCGTGTTAGGCTTGTTTTTCGTCGCTGGATTTAGTCCACTTTTGCTCAGCTGAGCCTCAGCCGCAAACCTCCAACCACCTACAACTGTGCCAACTCCATCCTGTGACATTTCTCCTCATTTGAACTTTGCTACTCGTTTCAACTACGAAGTGCTCGCAACATGGACCCAGTCGTGAGATTTGATCGCAGCTTACTGCCCTCCCCGCAAGATATCGGTAAAGCTTACACATACCGGCCGATTGACCAGCAATCTCGTACCTTTCGCCTCATCCGTCTGTTACCCACACAACAGGAATCGTGCAACGATGCAATCCGCATAGAGCTCGTGCATGTGGACTTGGACTCCGATGTAGATTACGACGCACTATCATACGCTTGGAATCTGCCCGAAGGCGTTACCGAACCGGATCGCCTGCTTATCGTCGAAACAGAGGCGAGTTCTCGAAGACTCGCCATCTTCCGACCGCTGGAAGAGGCCCTCCGACATCTTCAGCCCACGCAAAGTCGCTTGCTATTTGCCGATCAGATATGTATCGATCAAAACAATACGTCCGAGAAAAACCATCAAGTGGGGCTTATGAAAGACATATACGCACAGTGCCACCGGGGAACCGTCTGGCTTGGCCCAGGAACCCCCGCCTCAGACACGTACTTCTCATATGCAAATGACATCATGAGTGAGGGTACCTTGGGTCGGATCATGGGGCCTAACGTTGGGCAATTCTTAGACGTATTCGATGCTGTCATGGATCCGCTCTGTGAAGTGACTGCCAGTGTGGGCAAAGATCGAGACGATGTTCTTAACATGCTCTCACGCTATGGCTCTCAATATCCATTACACGGATTATTAGATGTGTTGGACAGACTTTGGTTCAACCGACTCTGGATTATTCAGGAGGCATGTCTATCACCGGAACTCATATTCTTGTGCGGTAATCAGAGCCAATGCTATGACTGTTTCCGTGGCGGCGTTCTTTTCTTCAATATCTACAACAACTACTGGTCCAGGAACCTGAAAGATAGTATCACTCGTTCGGAAATGGAGCTGCGCAGTCGTCTTCTCGAAATAACTGTTGCTTTGCAACGAATCATACAAGAACGAAAACTGTTGCATAGTGCAAGGCAACCACGCAGCCTTTACGACATTATCCTCAAGTACAATGTCAATGGAGACTCCTTAAAGATTGGAGCAACAAAGGCTCGCGACCGGATCTTCGGACTTCTCGGACTTGCCGCCGCTGATGACCAGCTACGAACCAGGATCAATGTCGACTATGAGGACAAAATCCACCAGGTGTACACAGATATTGCTTCGAGCCTGCTTGAGCATAATCTGGATACATTACTATTTTCGCAGGCGCCAAAAATTGTGAAGGATCTCCCATCCTGGGTTCCGGATTGGACAATGAATCTGAAGATACCACATGGATATATCGATCTTGACACGCCAGCCTTTTCAGCTGGAAATCTCAGGGATCCTGTTTTAAGCTATAACAGAACGGAAGGCAGTATCGGAATTCAAGGCATTTTTATCGACACCATCAGCCATGTCGGCAACTGTACCATAAGAGCTAATTCTCGTCGGGGAGTTCTTGCCAACATTGAATATGAATCTGTCAGTTATTTCTCCGAAGAAGTCTCGGATTTTATTCAAAAGGCATCGTCAATAAGAACCCAGGATTGCATTTCTTTCAAGAAGGACACGGAAAACATGCTGTTACGTCTGACGGATGGCGGTCTGACGATGATGCACGTCACCGCTCGCTTGGGGGAAGAGCAAGGAATCGCAAAGCTGAAATCCTTGCACGAATTCATCTGTCAGCTTGGCTGGAGTCTCATTGTCAGCAACAATTACTCGTTAACCCATCATTTAAGACGCAACATCAGAGCTCGCGGCGTCCCTCCATCATACTGGTTTCCTCCATCCGAATGGGAAGCACTAAAGATCTGTGCAAAGGTACCTAAGGAGGCTGTAACAGACGGTATCCAAGCGGTTGCAGAGCTATTATCCGATGTGACGCTCGCTTTCGTCTCTTGCAGCAGAACGTTCTTGGTCAAGTGGTATCTTGACACCAGGCGCCGTTTCGCAAGGATCAAGCTTTCGCTCACCAAAGAAGAGCTTAAACAGGTCGCGAAGGGGATTGGAATGTCCGAGGACCTAGTATCAGACAAGCACAGGAGCGTATTCCTCGGGAATCTCGCCAAACAGGTGGGCCGCAAAGTTTACCGTACCCAAAATGGTCATGTAGGCATAGGACCAGGATGTGTGAAGCCAGGAGATGCAATAGTCATTCTCTTCGGCAGTACTGTACCGCATGTTTTAAGAAAAGAGGTGGATGAAACGGACGTGCAAAAGCCATGGGCTTATATTGGCGAAACTTATTGTGATGGCATCATGAACGGCGAGGCAATTGGACAAGTCAGTGCTGAGCAAGACAACTTCGTTCTACGATGAAACCTAAGTGCGTCAGGTTCCTCAGGGAGTCAACTCTAGATAGAGCAACAAGCGATAGAGACATGGTCTCGTCTATACAGGCGTGCAGCTTCAAGCGTACCATCCGTGCAAACTAAGGCAACGCATCGAGAATATTTGCAATGGGGTTCATCAACCCTATCACGTATGCAGACACCTGCTCGTTGGTGCGGATGAAGAAGTAGGGTTCTCAGTGTATCAAGCACATACACGTACCACGCTTACAGTCCAAGATCAAGCTATCCTGGTATGACCCGTATTTGGGGTCGAATAGCGCAGTAGCTGGGATCTTGTGATGCCATAATGGCGGAGGCTTGGCCGTCGCCGATTTCGCCAACTTCGGCGCCTTTGTCGATCACGCATTGATGCTCATAATCGCGCTATTTTGAGTACTGTTGGCGGCAGCCTAAGTCGAGCGTGTCGGTGCTCTTCAAATGCCAGCGAGTTGGTACAGTTTCAGCCCAACCCGATGCCATTTCCACCAGGGCCACTTGGGGTGCATGCAAATAAATCTATCGGAAAACAAACATATTTTTGCGGAAATCATATTCCAGTAATATAGGATATGCATCCGGGCAGGGGCTCCGTTGAGACAATGTCGCAGCATGGACCTGTAATAGGTATCGTTACGTACGTACCACCCACGCCCAGGAAGAGCTAGAATTCCGTATTAAGGATCTCGCTTAAGGGAAAATGAAGCAACATGTTTTAGTGAATTTGGCCTCTGGCTGATCATCTCGCATGATCATAGTGAGGGGTAAAATGCAGGGCATTTAAGAAACAAGGACTAAGGTATCAACTGAAAAACCCATCCCGCCATTACCGTGAAGACGATCCGTATTTTTGCTGCTTTAGTTGGAGGAATACCAACCCTTTGTCTTTTTCCAACTGGTCACAACGATGGATCCACTTCTTGAGGATGCCATTTACCACGAACGTCGTGTCAAAATCATTTGTATTGGAGCAGGAGCTTCCGGCTTGTGCTTGGCATACAAACTTCAACGATGGTTCCGATCCTACGAGTTGACGGTCAGTATTCCACATGACAATCTACAAGCAGGATATCATAACGTTCATAGGTGTACGAGAAGAACCCAAGCGTAGGAGGCACCTGGTTTGAAAATAGATATCCAGGGCGTGCTTGTGACGTTCCCTCTCATAATTATGTGTATTCTTTCGAGCCAAATGCAGACTTCTCCTCGGTTTATGCCGTCTCAGAAGAGATTCTGGGATATTTTGAGAATTTTGTCGAGAAGCATGGCTTAGGCAAATATTTCAAATTCTCACACACGGTCGAAAAGACGACCTGGGAGGAGAACAAGGGGCATTGGACAGTCGAAATCAAGCATAACATAAATGACAAGAGACTTCAAGACTGTTGTCACATCCTCATACACGCTTGCGGCTTTTTGAACAAAGCTTCGTGGCCACAGCTCCCTGGCCTTGGAAATTCCGAGGGAGTGAAGGTTCACAGCGCACAATACGACCCAAGCTTATCACTCAAAGATAAGAATGTCCTGCTAGTCGGAGCTGGTTCTTCATCGGCGCAAATCCTCCCAGCAATCCAGCCGATTGCAAAGAGCCTCACAATCTCCATCAGGTCTCCCACTTGGCTATTGCCAGATATCGCTACGGAAGGTGGAAAGTTCAAGCCCGAAGACATCGAGAGCTTTAAACAACGGCCGGAAACTCTGCTGGAGCTTCGTCAGATCAATGAGCGAACAATGAACAGTATCTTCAGTAAGCCATTTCGAACAAGCGGTGCTCTTATGGTCGAAGTGCTAATACAAGACAAAGCCTTATACCTAAAGGGTATAATGTTACAAGAGCAGTGCAAGAGCCTACTGGAGTCAGAAATGAAAAAGATACTTGGGGGGGACCAAGAGCATGACAAGTTAATACCCAAATTCGCAGTAGGTTGCAAAAGAGTTGTGCCCTCGGGGTTCAGATACCTCAGCGTCAGTCACAATTGCCTAAGTGGGTTTCTAAACTAACAAACTTGAAAGACATTGAAGGAGAGTAACGTCAAAGTGGTGCATGGGGGCGTAAAATCCTGTACGCCTACAGGAGTCCGGGGTGATGCTAATGAGAGTTATGACGGAGATGTCATCATCTATGCTGCTGGCTTTGATACGTCTTATATTCCTAGCTATCCAATTATCGGTCCAGAGGGACGGGATCTGCAAGACGAATGGTCTGAGTCCATTATGGGTTATATGGGCGTCGCTGCATCCGAATTTCCCAACATGCTCACCTTTCTTGGACCATACACCCCCGTATCCAATGGGCCAACGCTTATTGTCATAGAAGCTCAAGCCAATTATATTTGCTCCTTCATTGATCGCTACCAAACAGAACCCATACACAACGTTGCACCCAAAGCTGCGGCTTGTCGCGACTTCAAATCTCATGTTGTAGGCTTCATGGAGAAGTCAGTCTGGACAGATGACTGCCGCAACTCTCACAACAACCACACGGTCGGTGGTCGCGTACCGACGACTTGGCCGGGCAGCACGCTACACTACTTGGAAGCAATGAGAGAGCCGTGATGGAATGATTGGGAAGTCAACTACTCTGGAAACAGATTCAGCTGGCTAGACAATGGCATTTCCCAAACTGAGTGGGACCCAACAGCTGATTTAGGATACTACATCAGTCAAATGGATAATGGTCCGTGGAACAGTCGATGGAAGAGAACGAAAGAAATCAGCAAGAGTGGGACTTTGCCTGCGAGGGAGTTGCACCGCCAGGCAAAGCTGGCAAGCTCGATAAAGACGGACTTGGCGACGAAAGATGTTGAGAAAGCAATCCATACAGCGGGCGAAGCTTCATGAAGCAAAAGAACAAGCTGTTGCATATGATGTTTCAAAAAAGAATTTTATCCAGAAAACATGCTCGAGGAACAGCAGTCTCTACCACTGCATTTTCATCTCAAGATGAGCCACTGGAGAGATTTCTCCGACAGCATAGCCTTCGTGGGAAGCACTCAGTCCCAGTATAAGAGAGCAACTCCGTCGCGCATTTTTTTCTTTGAGACCAGCCCAAAGAATGGCTTACCATGCGGCCCAGTCAGTGAGCCCGTTAGCGCTTAGTTCATGCAGATTCGACTACATGCCGTGGTTTTAACTAGCATTCTATATTGTTGTGACGTGTCAGTTGATCATTCTTCATGCCCTACTCATCCAAAAATTCAGGAAATATCATGAAACAGAAGGGACAATCTTCTACCATAACTACCAAGAATAACATATATCTAAGTCAAGCCAATTGGAGGATAAATGACTTTTTCATGTTCACTGGGAACATGCCCGCACAATTTCTAATAGCCAGCTGAAACGGATGTATGTCTTGGAACACGAAGTACAGAGGTCCGCTGCGCAGGGCAGAATATCCAGCTAAAAAGCCAATACATTACGGCTACCAATCAGAAGAATTGAACGAAAGAACACTCTATTTACGGCGAGCTGCTGATGGCATGTTCTTGGCAACGCCAGATTTCTCTTCAGGTGCTCTTTTAGCTCGTAATAGGCTGAAAAGAGTCGTGTCCTCAGGTTGTTTCAATTCATCCATGCGAGCGGGTCCAGGCTAGTCTTAATAACCCTTTCTTGGTCTTACCTTCGATATGTACAAGGCTCGTCCAATCATCCTTATCTCGGCTTACCATTGGCGTTCTTTTGCCAGATAAATCACTCTATATGGCCTGTCCGTGAGGATTCATTAACATTTAGCCGCTATTTTCTCCCGCTGGCAAAATGTTTTGACCACTAAGAGGCTTTTTGGAAATTAGTTTGCAGCTGAAATTAGGTTTCCTCCATACAAAGTAAGCTTTGGTAACCTATCGGAAGTTCAGATTATGAATCGTAGGATAGTTGTAGCGCGATTATTATCTGTGCGTTATCTGTGGTTACTCCTTTCAGCTCAATGTAGATATGTTATCTGCTGACATGTCTCCAAAGTGTGTATGCGCTTTTGACACGCCCCTATAAAACTAGCGACGGGCCGATCTGTCTCAGCATGACGCGCCATGACAGACGCGGGTCAGTATTCAGGCCAGGAAAAAAGCCATTGGTGTACTGTCGTCGTATCCATTCTCAATTTTACAATGAGACCCCAGATCTTGCTTATGCTTGGCCTCACTGGTGTGACGGTGGGCCAATATCCTCAAAGAGACATTGACTCCGGACTTGCACTTCGAGACCTAAGTCGACAATCGCATGACGCTGCTTTAGCCAGGCTGAGAAGCAGTACCAGTGGTTGCACGCCTCAGACCA
The DNA here is from genome assembly GCA_000732775.1 of Stachybotrys chlorohalonatus IBT 40285. Classification (NCBI taxonomy): domain Eukaryota; kingdom Fungi; phylum Ascomycota; class Sordariomycetes; order Hypocreales; family Stachybotryaceae; genus Stachybotrys; species Stachybotrys chlorohalonatus. The sequence continues at coordinate 4,812 of KL659341.1, read as the reverse complement.
TCAGAGTCCGCAAAGAATGGTAACACAATCCATGCCGTTCAGTCTTTGAGGATTAGGTTGTTACATCTAATGCTAGGACGAGGCTGATTGCTATTCTACCAGGAGAACTATGTCAAGTGAAGAACGTATAGACTTTGTCCGGGCAGTGGAATGTTTAATGGACGCACCTAGTCTATATTCTGATATTCCCGGCGCACGGTCTAGATTCGACGACTTTGGTGTTTTGCACTATCGATTAACAAATTTCGTCCATTTGTCGGCTTCCTTTCTTCTTTTTCACCGCTACTACATATGGACATACGAAGAGGCTCTGCGAACGGAATGCAGTTACAATGGTAAGACATCTCGTCGTATCAAATTGGGTAGACAAAATACTTACACACAGTTATGATTTAGGCCATTTCCCATATTGGAATTGGGGTGAGGACGCCCACGACGTGGAGTCATCTCCAGTGTTCGACGGCTCGCCTACCTCTCTTGGTAGCAATGGCAGATTTGTCCGGGGAGGTGGCACTGCCGGACTGCCGAGGGGGAGTGGTGGTGGCTGTTTGATTGAAGGTCCTTTCTCTGAAAGAAACGTGACTCTCGGCCCGTTCTCCCAAAGAAACCCGCTAAATTACAATCCCCGATGCATCAAAAGAGATCTCAACACGGCGGTTGCGTCCCGTTGGGCGTCATTTCGAAACACGACAGAGGTTATCATTAACAGCCCAACCATCGAGATATTTCAGGCAATGGTGCAGGGTGATAGTCGCTACCCAGAAGCTCGTAATCTCGGTGTGGCTGTTCATGGAGGAGGCCATTTTGCTATTGGTGAGTGCTGTCCTGGATGTGCAATGACTCTGGATGATGTCTGATCAAACACGGCCTAGGTGGCGATCCTGGAGGCGATTTCCACTTTTCACCACTTGAGCCTGCTTTCTACCTTCACCACGGGCAGGTCGATCGGCTGTATTTTATTTGGCAGAATCTTGACTGGACAAACCGACAGGTGAGACATGCGCTTCCCTCAATTCCCAGCAAGAGCTGCAGCGGTATTCCCGTCTTGTGTCTGCTCTTCAGTTAGCTCACCATTGTGCAGACAATTTTCGGCACAGGCACGATGAACAATCGGCCGCCTAGTCGGAACCAGACCTTGGACGATGTCCTTGACCTGTCGCCTTTGGCACCACCTCGCACGCTAGGCGATTTGATCGATACCATTGGCGCATCGCCCTTTTGCTTCGTTTACGAATAGTTGTCGAAGGCTCTTTTCGTCGATTGAGATGGATGAATGAAAGGTCGCACAACTTGGGAATTCATTCAAGTGGCGGACTTTCACGACTCGGGCAAGTCCGATCTACACCTTGTCGCAAGATTATGTAGATCTGGATGTGCCATGGATATATATTGGCTCAAGATGAGAATTTCTTTCTGTGTTATGCCCCACAATCAATGTCTTTGCAATTGTTTGCCTTCGCTCTTGTGAAGGTTACAATGTTGATAGACTAGCCTTGCTGAATCACAAGTCTCGCTGAAAACTGTCATAAGCCCTAGAAGTCGCACCGCTGTGAGCTTGCTGGGGCTTCGAGATAGGTGCTGTAGGCTGTTGGATTGGAGCTTTAGTAACTGATCGCAGCGATGAGTTGATCATTTGGTCAAGCGGCTGATAGCACATATTTCTGTAACATGATAGATACTGTGCAAAGAAGCTGGTAAAAGCACTCTCCGTTTAGGCTCCAACGGCCTTCTCTTTCACATACAGAATGCATAAACCCAGTGGATGGAACCAATGCAGAACACATCAAACAGTACCGGTGGGAGTCAAGGCCTGTATCTTCCCACACCAAGTGCAGGAAAGCAGTTTCCGAGGATGCTGTTACATGGCAAGATCACAACGTCAAGGTGAATAGGCTCTAACATAATCACTACCGGGAAAGAACAATGACTAGGACTGTACGCGCGTCGAAAGACGGACACGAATCGTTTACTGAAGATCACTCTTCCAGTGGTCCACTTCCCTTGTGGTTATACCACTACGTCCGACAGTTTTACTTCCCTGCTCTGTCCCATCGCCCTATACCGTCATTAAATGTCTAGCAACTAGTTTTCGCGCCACCATATCTCTAATCAGCAGAGAAACGATGGATTTTACATGTACAATCTTTTCCTATCACTGTGACAGTGACGTCAGGTTTTGATGCTTTGAGCCGATGCCTGTTTGGTGTCACACGATCTTGGCTTTTACGTACGTGAGGATCTCCGAAGCGTGACAGTTAGGAATCATTGCAGTTGTCTTTGTATTGATGTTCGTGCTCAAACCTCAATCATTGTCTGTCTGTCCTATATTCAAGCAGCTTTAACCCCACGGCTCCCGTCACCTTGTCAACCCCCACCTCGAACATTTTCAAGTCGGCATTCTGCAGTTCCTTCGCCGAAAGGCTGTTCCAGCCTCCCAAGAGCCCAGGACGTCGCACCGGTCCCGCAAGCACCAATCTTACCATGAATCTTATACTATGGCCACACGCCCGACGTTTGGTCAGTGGTTGAAGCACACATGGCTGGACATCGTGACCATGGCCCCCATGGGCGCTGTTGGACTGGGGGTTTGTTCGACACATGGCTCCTCTATTCTTCACAGCTGGGTACTAACGATGCGCAGGTTTACATCGCACGACCAGCACCATCAAGGTCATTTCCTGTTATCTTTTCAGACAGCGAGATTGTTTTGCCCGAGTTCGGTAACCCTTTACGCGACGAGATTATTCCAATCTGGCTGGCTGCTTTCCTGGCCAGCATTGTTCCCATTTTCGTCATTCCCCTAATGCAGGCTCGCATCCGATTATTTTGGGATGTTAACAACGCTGCAGTTGGCCTCTTGTACTGTCTCATTGCCGCCGCCGTCTTCCAGGTCTTCATCAAGTGGCTCATCGGAGAACGTCGTTCCCACTTTCTGGATGTTTGCAAGCCTGATCTGAGCCTCGACAATGACAGAGGCTACAACAGAAAAGGGTTTGGGGCACTTTACTACACCAGAGAGGTTTGCACCGGTGGCGAAGACGAAATTAACGACAGTCTGGAGTCCATGCCCAGTGGACACACCACTGCTGCGTTTGCCGGTTTCATCTACCTCTATCTTTACCTAAACGCAAAACTCAAGGTCTTTTCCAACTACCACCCAGCCATGTGGAAGCTCATCGTCATTTACGCCCCAGTCCTCGGTGCCATCTTGATCGGAGGGACTCTCATCATTGATGAATATCATAACTGGTACGATGTCTTGGCTGGCGCCATCATCGGCACAGTCATGGCCTTTTCCGCGTATCGCATGACTTACGCTGCTGTTTGGGACTGGAGGTTCAACCACATTCCCCTTAACCGAGCTGCTCCTTTCGCGTTTGCTCCAGGGGAGGGCGATTTGGCCCACGCGGTTTTCACCAGGAGAGCGGATTGGGGACGAATGACAAACTACAGTGACCACCATAGCAAGGTTGCTAACAATCATAATGCCTACATTCAAGATGGCATGGCCGCTCCGCATAACACGGCAAGACCCCCCCCGGGGAGCCACGCAAGGAGCCAACGATGCAGTGGAGTGGGGATGGGTCACGGGAGTTGCGCAGGTCTAGCTATAATACCACGGGGATCTGCAATATACAAGACGAATGTATGGTACTTGATTAAATAAATTTTCTAGCATTGATATTGCATTGTGTGTGGTGGCCTGGCTTCAAGTTGAATAAAGGAACCTGCTGCTTGGCTCAAAGGCCAAAACCTCTGCGCTTGTTATTGAGGTTTACCGATATAAATTTCACTTCATATGTAGGCCAAGCCACCTTTGATTCCGCCTAGCATTGCAATATCTCCTTGTCAAGATGGTGTGGCTACCGACTCCATCTCTGCCTTTCAAAGCCTTCCCTCTGTCGATCTGGCCGATGGGCTCTGGTAAGCCAAATAGTCCCAACTCTCAATTTGTTGTTTTTTTTTTGGTTTTTTGCATTACATCAGTCTTCCACATGAAATCCTGCCACTCGCTATTAACCCATTTATCACTGAACTCCACTGGGTTCACTATCTGGGCGTCCCTCGCACGATGCTCAGGTCCATCTGCCATGCGGAGATATCTTCCCGTAGACGTAGCACTTGCAGCAATGCGCTCAGGTCGCTGTTTGCGTACAGTATCATAGACAGATAAACCAAACGGCACGTTGGCAGTGCAAATGAAAAGGCTGCCAAGACGGCCGCATCCTCAACGCTATTGGCAGCGCCCTGTGCCACATTAGGCAGCATTAGGTGGCAGGCATCCCCTGCCAGCGCGACACTCCGCGGAACCCAGATGGGTAAGTGATGAAGAATATGTAGAGGCTAGTCAAGCATTTTGACATCGGCGTGTTCCATCCAAGCGCGAATGGTAGGCACCCACGAGGACCAGAGGTTCTGCATGTCTTATTTGTTTCCCGAGCTAACCCAGCAATCTAAATCATCGAAAGTCGTAAGTGTTGTTGCTCGCCTAGGATTTAGTAGCACCCTATTGTAAATCGGGCCTTGTCTCAATGAATACACCATTACATGACTGTTAGGCCCCATGTAACGGAGTACCGTATGTTGTTTCAGCTTGTCCAAGAGAGCGTTGTCGTGCTTGATCTTGTCGCGGTGGATTGTCAGTCGATACGCTAAATCATCCGCTAGTATAGTTTCATCTTTGTACCCATGCCATTGCAACAGCTACCTTCGTACAGTTAGCGGCCATAAGTCTGACATCACCCACCCCAGCCACCCACTTTACGTTCAATACGCGCTGCTTCTGTCACGGATCGGCTGGGCAGCGGCGGG
>KL659333.1:0-14427 GCA_000732775.1 Stachybotrys chlorohalonatus IBT 40285 | reverse complement strand
AATTGATCATAATGTAGGATGAGGGATTTTTGTTACATTCGCTTGTCTGTTACGTTCGCTTATCATATACGTTACACCTTTAATATTTATTTTGTAAAATACATGCAAATGTTAAGTTAGTGAGAGTGGATTATAAATTAATTAAGATATTTAGGAACCCCGGTAAGCGGCACCAGCGACTTTTTCAACCCTGGCTATTACTGAGTAAGAAATGCATCAAATCTGCATCTCGCGAACATCGTAGTCGCTGTGTAGCGTTGGAACGAGCGGTGAGCGCGATACTCAGCTTCTGATGGCTGGTCTGTCTCTTCTTTATTTGTCGTCCGATGGCTCCCGAGAGCTTGTGCACGAGCAACCTGGCTTATTGACTTGGGTCAATCGGCCACCTAGGCGTCGACCGCGTGGAGTAGCTGTTTTGTGAGTCAACTGCGACCACGTCGCTGTCTCTGCCTTTCACATTTACCCCGCATTAGACTCCGGTCATGACACTGACATTTCAACCACACCAGGGTTGTTGAGTATGACGATGCAGACTCGATCCGCAGGGTTCAGGATGCCTTTGCCAACTTTCCCATTGGTATGGTTGAGAGTGTTGCGAGCGACAGCGTCATCCAGCTACCGCAGCCCGAGGTCTTGCCAGGCGAAGAATCCGTGGGCATACCGCCCAGTTCTTGCTCGGTCTTGCAGTTCCAAGGCCTCGACGGGGATAGCGTGAAGTACTCCAACGGGTATGATGCCACGCCAGAAGAAACCTCCAGTACGTAGCCGACGCTCCCCTCACTCTCTGATTCTGCCTTTATTGGTGAATCTCGCTCGGTGCACGGCTTGTACCCTTTTCTGAACTTAACAGAGGACGCGAAAAGCGTAACAACAGTGGGAACATGGATCAGCAGAGACGCCGTCGTTACTGACTCCGACAACGCGACGCTCGTCCTACTAATCATTCGCCCTAACTCCAAACACATTCGTCGCGTTGCGGATAGGTTGGAAGAGTGGTTCCAGCAGCATCCCCTGGATCTTTGGGAAATGAGAGAGAATCCTTTATTTATATACATTGCGCTCTATTACTGCTTCAACAATTTCACAACCATTCTATTCCAGTATGAGAACGTATACAACAAAGTGGTCAGTCCTCCTCCTTTGCGGAGCGTAGCTTTGGCAGGCGCAATATTGATTAGGTCTTGGTATAGGCACGACTTCAGGAGCGGAATATTTCAGGCATCTTCGGAAGAACTTACCAATGCAACAAGTGCCTGGTCTCTATATCCTATTGTCAGCAGGACATCCTTGCCCATAAAGCTGCCCTTGAAAATTTGCAGGGACTTGTTCATCATGGTCTGTTTGTCTCTCCAGGCCGCCCTCTGCATTTGCATGAGCGTTCATGGTGTCCAGCAAAGCCGAGTGAGCTGATAATATAAGCTGACGAGCCATAGACCGACTACAGGACTCCCAAGGCTCCAAGGCATCAAGTCTCAGGTTTCAGCAGAATGTCAAGATTTTGAAAGAAGATCTGGAAGATTTCAAAACAAAATTAGACATCCTCACGGAGCGTATGCAGGTGACTCTCGATCTCGTAAGTTTACACCGTTATGGGCTTACCTTTCAATTGACTGTTGCCGGGGATTTTGACGGGTTTCGCTAACTGTTCGTTTGGTTGGATAGGACTTCAACCTATCTAGCGAGCGGCTGAACGTCATTGTTTTGTGGTTCACTATAATCACAGTCATTTTTACACCATTGAGTTTCGTTGCTGTGCGTAGCCACTGTTGATCTGTACTGCTGATCTGGAACTGCTCTGGCTAGCTTAGACCGCCATTTACTGACCCCTCGCTAGTCCGTGTTTTCTGTTGTTGAGACGGATCCTCTATATTTCTTCATCGCCTTGATGCTTACGCTCGTTGTTAGTCTTGGCGTCGTCATGTGGCTGTATAGCTCAGTAATGCACCTTGGTCAAGGCCTCAGAAGACGGGATCTCAACAAACTCATGTACCACCTTCCGTACGACGACAAGTTGGGATTTCCCACAACAGCAAGTTTGGATGCAAAAATCGAGCGCGCAAGCGATTCCCCTCACCTGCCGAACTCTCGGGTTTTTGAAAGCCAGTATTCGAGACGACACTCTCGACGGCACTCGCATCACTATACCGAAGGAAACACCCATGGAGATGACGAGTCATCGAGGCAAGGCTCCAGTGTTAGTTCCGACTCACTGCCGAGACCGCCTCCGCCTGTTCCAGACATGGCAATGCCGCCACGGCCGGCATGGTCAGGGCATTCCGGTAGAATGGCTGCACCACAGGTGGTGTCTGTGTCACCACGTATAAGTGCAAAACGGAAACATACGGCACGACTGAGGAAGCAGAGCAAAATGGGATCTTTGAGTTACAGTCGCCGCCCGACAGCATCAGCCTTGCCTCGCGAGGAGCACTCCAGAAGCAGACATTCCGCAACGTATGTGCCGCCGCCGCCAATGTCAGGGGGCCATGAACCGCCCCGATATGGCTACGAAGGTCATGGGGGACCATCATCGCCACACGCGCGTCCAAGTTTCCCACCCCCGCACCGACATGACAGAGAGGCGCAGATAAGGATTGTTTCACAGGGTCCGATTCGGGAAGCACAGGCCTCTGTTTCGCCGCCGCCGCCGCCATCAGAGATATCGAACGGCCGCTGATGGGTTGGAGCTGGATCTAGCTTACACAAATACTGCTCTACTATGTACATTGCTACCCTCGACAAAGGACGTTTCTGTTGCCCAAATGGGGAACATGGATACAGCGAGGCCACTGCGTCTCCCGCTCTGCGTGGCTGCCTGGTTTCATCAAATGAACTGAGGTGCAAGCCGCCGGATGAGAAGATCTCGTGATTTGTCACTGTCTTTACATTAGACTACTACGTACATCTAGCATGACGGGTTAGAACCGGAGCTTTTTGCTAATCTCATCCAGGCGTATAGCAGGCTCATGTTTTCTAGAGCTGGGGTATGATGCAAAAAAAAAAAAAAAAAAAAAAAAAAAACCTCGGCAGACTCAAATATTCTCATGGTGTATGCCTCGCGGCATTGATCATTGACCCAATCCCCAAAAGTAGGATTGGTTTGCTATTGATCCATCTCAAAAAGCGCCATACCATCTGGGTTTAATTCCTACCGTGGTGCTGCAATGTAATAAACCTTAATCGTGTTGTCCTTGGAGTTCCTTGGTTGCAAGGCGTTCTTCTTCGTACTGCCTAGCGTGGCCATGTTAGCGATGCGGACAATGCCAAATTCGCCTATGCCAACAATGTTCTGTCTTATGACGCGGCTCTGAAATTATGCATCAGCTGTTGTTGTATTCGCTTACTGGTTCGATCCGCTCGCTGCAGCCTTTACCGAGATTGCGCTTTGCCTCTCATGCGCCCGTATCTCTTGGATCTCATCTTGATTCTGAATCCCAGTCAAAGCTTGCCTAGCCTAGTTAGTTAGCACTTTTCAATGCCGGTATTGCTATGTTGCCTTAGTGCATTGCACAGATCCTTAGTGCACATCATCCTATACCTGCTCTCTCTTGCCGTACGGAAGACGGGTAATCTGACAGAACGTCTCGTTACTGCTAGGGCAGCCCAAAATGGACAGGACAGTTTGGCTGGTCATTCCCAGATCACTTCACAGAAATAACTGCAAGATAGGCCGAGCACCCTCCGATCGCAGATCCACTACGAAGACCTGGTGAGGCAGTTAACTGTCTAGCCGATCCCAGCACAGCCTCAAAAAGGAGAAGGCCGCTACGCCGAGGGCCCCCAGGGAATGTGTGCGAAGGAGTCGCCATCAAGGCTCGCTAAGCCCTTTGACGGCTATCCTGGTCTGGCTCTGTCAATCTAGCCTATGGGAGGCCTCCTGACGCCATAAATGACTTGTTGCCGTTTCCGATGTCTCGACAGTGGCTGAGCAAAAATTGAGGGGCTTACGGCCGTGGAAGAATTTGACTTACCGACTGAAACCTGGCTCGTCGATTTAGCGTCTGCAGGTGAACGTACGAATTCCTGCGTTTTAGCGTGACTGCTTCCGTCCATGCACCCATGGAGGCTCCTTTGCCTTTCCGCATTTTCATCCGTCCTGCTTGGACCCTAGCCCTTTCCCCTTCATGCAGCAGTTTGCACAACATCCTCATCTGTGTTTAAGCCAAAGAAAGGCTTTTATCCTTGTTTCCCAGAACTGACTGGAACAGGATGGCATGGCCGCTGCGGACCCCCGATTTGAGTTTTATTGGATTCAAATACAGCTTCTACGCAGTACTGGAGCGCACCGGATGCTACGGGTCTAATCACGTTCAACCTCGCCAGTCCCTGTCCGCGGCGCGTCCAGGGTCTCTGTGCACTTGCCGTTGACGCTGCGCCATTTCCAGCCTTGGCCTGTCGGCATCGCCTTGGCAGGCACCCCTCACCCCACGTTCAAAAAGCTTGAATCAGTTAAAGCCAGCGAACACCATTCCCGGTTTTTTTAATCCCTCGTTCCCTGTACATTTGCGGCGGCAAGTTTATTGTCCAGCCTTTCCTATCTTGGCGAGCTGAGATCCTTGTAGGAACTTTCTTATCCGCGTAGCCGGACATGACGAATAGAGAGCAGGAGGCAATCGAGAGGCCGCCAGTCCCCATAAGCAATTGATGCATGGAGACGAGCGATCGTTTCCGTGTATGATAAAATGTGCAGGCAAGCCACCGTTGCGTGACAACCTTTGTCGCCCAAATTTCCTGCCACATCTCCATCTGCCGGTCAAAACTACTCCTCACACCGTACGAACCAGTCATCCCCCGTTAGTATGGAACAAAAGACGAAATTTGGCTTACTTACTGGAGGGACTTGGATATTGAAATTTGTGGTTAAGAGAATCGACTTCATATCCCTACATTGTGAGTTTTCCTACAAATGGGATCGGTCGGCGAGGACCACGCACTAAGCTGTCGTCACTGCAGACACTTGGATCATCTTGTGCTGCCTCCTATCATGGGTCATTGTTTATCCATACGGCAACCTCAGGGCTGTCGACGCATTCTTCTTTGGTGCCAGCGCCTCTACCGAATCGGGTCTTAATACGTGCGTTGACTTCCAACACCTGTGCTTGTTATGGCTAGGACGAAGTTACAATGGTTACGAATTCCTGGCTGATTCGGTTCAAACAGGATAGACGTGAAGGATCTGGAGACCTACCAGCAGGTTTACATCTATGTCATCCCCACCATCACGAATCTTGGCTTCATCAACATTGCTGTTGTTATTGCACGCCTCTACTGGTTTAGGCAGCGTCTAGCAAAGACTGGTGAGACTCAACCACGCTTCCGCGCCATGATACCGGCCTCGTCTGTCTAACCTTGGCTTACACAGCACAAGTCACGCGTGTGCCCGACGAGGAAGCGACAGGAAAGATCCAGGATGAAGAAGAGCTGGACCCGCCAGTAGCACCACCACAACAACTTCCAGCTGAGGCTACTGCCCGCCCAACCACGATCGCTTTTGACAAGGGAGTTTCCAAAAACCGGAAAGATAACACAATATATGTTCCGGGTCCTAGAGACCGCGATCAAGGTATTTCATTTGCTCTTCTCTCACCCTTACATGCTGGGGTTGGTGTATGTTGATACGCGTCTCAGGGTCGCCGCTGGTCGAAGTCGACGTGCCAGTGGGTTCATCGCGGCATGATCATGGTCAGTTTCTTTGTTCTCTCCAGCCACGGGAATAATTTGATCACTAAACAACTCCATGGTGGTGCATAGATGATGATGCGATACTACCTATGGACCCTTCACCTACATCAGCAGCATCGTCAGCAAGACGTGGCGCTCAGGGAATTGCCATGCGAGCCGCCCGCTCTTTTGAGAAAGCCACATCCTCAGCGCTCGTTCTTGGACGATCGGCATCGTCCAATCGACAGTCCCGCCATTCTGAGTCGCAGAGTCCTAGAAACTTAGATCTTCCGCACCTGTCCCGCCACGCTACAGTAGGGAGAAACTCCCAATTTTACAACCTGACCGAACACGATCGAGAGCTTCTCGGGGGTGTAGAGTATCGAAGTTTGAAACTGCTTCTTAAGATCATTACTGGTAACCTCAAAATACTTTGCCGTATCTTGGTCCTAGCTAAAGTCATGTGTGTTTAGGGTACTTTTTCGGACTTCATCTTCTCGGGGTAATCTGTCTACTCCCGTGGATTCATAACGCACAGCCCAAGTATAAAGAATGGCTCGCGGAAAACGGCCAGGATGAAACATGGTGGTACGTTCAGAGTTATAAATATTTGTACCAGAATGTTAAGTAAAAATGCTGACAGTTGCCCATGACAGGGCTTTTTATTCGGCTCAGACAATGGTGAACAACCTCGGGTTCACCCTCACACCAGATTCCATGATAACATTCAGGGATGCGACCTGGCCTATGCTTGTTATGACATTCTTGGCATTTGCTGGTAACACGTGCTACCCAGTGCTTCTTCGTTTTCTTATTTGGAGCATCTCCAAGCTGGTATCGACTAAGTCGGCCTTGCACCAGCAGCTTCGATTTCTACTAGATCATCCGCGACGATGCTATACACTACTTTTCCCTAGCAAGCCAACCTGGATACTGTTTGGAATTCTATTCGTTATGAATTTCGTCGACGTCCTCCTGATTGTTGTCCTCGACTTGGATAACCCGGCTGTTAATGATTTACCCATGGGTCCTCGCATTCTCTCCTCTTTATTCCAGGCTGCTTCCGCCCGCCATACTGGCACTTCCACGTTGAACCTCGCACTGGTTAATCCAGCGGTTCAGTTCAGTTTACTTTGCATGATGTACATCGCCATTTTCCCTATAGCGATCGCCATCCGAACCTCCAATACATATGAGGAGAAGGCTCTTGGTATATACGCCCGTGAAAACAACCTTGACGAGCGCAACGGGGTGTCTTACTTTATGATGCATGTCCGCAATCAACTCAGCTTCGATTTATGGTATATATTCCTCGGTACTTTCTGCATCTGCATTGCTGAATCCGAGAGGATTATGGACGTCAATGAGCCTGTAAGCCTCTTCCATGAATTCAATCTTACGCGTGCAACCAGGAGATGCTAATTCAATCAACCAGGCCTTTTCCGTCTTTCCAGTCTTTTTTGAGGTTGTCAGCGCTTAGTAGGTCATTTCTTCATGCATGAATTTTCGGGTTTGCTCACATGATGGTAGTGGTAACGTTGGCTTGTCTCTTGGACACCCAAGCGTTATGACGTCTCTGTGCGGTCAGTTTGGAGTATTCGGCAAGCTAGTCATCTGTGCAATGATGATACGAGGCCGTCACCGGGGTCTGCCCAATGCTATCGACCGTGCTATCATGCTGCCCGATGAGGCTAACGACCGCCCAGAGATGAATGAAGATGAAAGCCAAGCAAAAGCATTGGTTGCTGAATAGATCCATGGGATCTATATCAGAAGGTTTAACCAAGTTAGGAGCCATTCTTTGTAAAAAAAAAATAAAAAAAAATTAAAGCTGTAATCATGACCATAGACGATGCTGAACTCTTTTTCTCTTATAATAAGGTAATATAACGACCATTTAATTACTTCAGAACCTATAAGAACTTCTTTTTTTCGCGTAAAAGTATATTATATTAACGTACATGATAAGCGAGCAACACAGACTGTGACGGTAGAAACGGACCCGCCGAGGAAAATGGTTCTACACTCTAGAGGGGGATATCACAGCTCGAGCTCCGGCTGACGGCTGTCTGCAGAAGGATAAGTGGGTCTTAAGACCCCTCCGCGGTTCGAGCTGTGACAGGAGCTACCCCTATTTAGTGTTGTAGTCCTATGAGGCGTAGTCCTCCTGGACGGGAAAATATCCACCTATCTAGCTACCCCTTTTCTGTTGATGAAGAGCTTCACTTCGCTATGCATTGATGTTCTTAAATCGCATTTCTAGAATGAACTCAGGTGCAGCTACTCGTCAATTTTCTAATGACTGCCTGCCTCCCGAGGGCGAGTGTGGCTCTCGGGATGCCCTACACGCTGCGGTCAATGCATAGGCAGCTCCCAGAGGCCATGCGTTTGTCATTGGCAAGTCGAAGAAGACAGAGAGCGGCAGACGAATTGTTTTCTTCAGCTATGATCGTGGAGGAGCACATCCTAAGGCCTCGGATACAAGGCAACGGTCAACTACACTACGGCGTACAGGATGCCAATTCTTAGTCCTTGAAAAGGAGGCATTAGATAAGACACTATGGTGCCTTATCATCGCCCTGGTAGCGAGTTTGCCCATCACAACCACAAGCCAAGCACAAACATATCTGCATATCCAGTCCATTGTCAACTATCTCCTGCAGATAGATTAACTATCAATAATCTCATAAACGCTAAAGTAGCGCCGAAAGAGATCAGGTCCTACCTATCTTAGAATACATAATCTCATAATGCCCAGCAAGATATCTACAACTGCATTGCACAAGGCAAACGAGACCATCAGAAGGATCAAAGCATAATCCAAGCTCTTGCTAATTAGCTTGAAGCTAAGGGGTTCTAGAGTTGATATACTTGGATAAAGATGATCGGGTTATAGCTATATCATTTGCCCACCCAGAATCGCTAGCATACCTTAAATCATACCCAGATATGCTTATCTTGGATTGTATATATAAGATAAATAAGTGCATGATGCCTCTTCTTAGTATTGTCAACGTTGATAACTATCGATGCTCATTCTGCATTTGCATTTGCTTTCTCTAGTAGTGAGGACGAGAAGGATTATATCTGGGCATTAGATTGGCTGCGTTCAATATGTGAAGCCTGTGGCGCAAGGCTGCCATCTGTGATCCTTAAAGACCGTTGTCTCGCCTGCATGAATGCGGCATCTTATTGCTTCCTGGCTATGGTATTGTTTCTATGCTTATAGCATGCCAATATGGCAGTCCTGCGTTATAGCTAGCCAAGCTTTATGCGCCATAACAATGCGACTCAAGAGCCTCAAGGCCACTAAGGATGGCAAGACTTTCATAGGAAATAGTATTAACCTGTGGCATCAATAAACAAAGAGAGATTTGAAGATGGGCTTTAGTAGCTCAAAGAGCGCTATGCTCTGGCCCACGCCCGAAAGATCACCTATTATAGAAAGATGGCTCAACCTCTATACAACTAAGCTTATTACAGTAATGCTTGGATTGACTAATATCTTCACTTTGAGCATATGGATGTATCTTGAGGTAAGGGCATTTATTAACTTATCAAAATGCACCTTAAGATTTCCCTGCTGGATCTCTTTGAGGCCTGGAGGTCTATAAAACTAGCAATACTTTGCCAAGTAGCTAAGCTCCCAGTAAATCAAGCGAAGCAGTAAGTCCAGATGTCCATAGAACTCTCAGGAGTCTATATAAGTCTATATAGCATCATATAAGGCTGGGTATCTCACGAGGCATCGCGGAAGGTTGAGGTGCAGAAGAAGTGGCTTCAGTAGGATAGGCTCCCTGTTTGTGTAGGAGTCTTCTTAATAATACTTGGATTCCCTTCCGCTTATACAATCGAGCCTCTTGTAATACAAGAGCAGCCGCTTCAGCTACACCACTTCCATATGCATTGCCATCTTCAACGAGAAGGAAACCCTTAATTGCTTATAGAGTCGTGCTAACAATTCGATCAAACGACGGCTATATTAATATTGCCGAAGACTAGGACTTAGGGCGAACCATATGCATTTGGGATTGTCGAGCATCATAAATATGGACAAGAGCCAACCCCACGGGCTCAAAATGTTATATGTAAGGCCATACAAGGAGCTCAAAGGCATGCCCATTGTGATATGCACATCTCATACTTTCTTGACTGGGGTGCCTTCGTCAAGTCGGCCGCGTTGACGGCCTTCATTTTCGAACAGGGCTTCGATTTGCGTATCCGTGCCGTTGAAAACACCGTCGCCGGCGTCGACAACTACTCTAGGTATCGAGGGCATGTTGTTATCGTCAATGGATCAATTTTTTGTTCAATTCTACAGCAAACTTGAATGCAGCAGCATGGACGGAAGCTTCGCCATAGAATTTGGCTAGGCCCGATTTTGGTCACTCTTCGTACATTCCTAGAGCTAGGGAAATTGTGAGGCGGTACGGCCAAATGTGCTGAGTGCAAGCCTCTCGACTGTCTAGGAGATAGCCAGAATTGCAAGAACATCCAAGGCAAACCTGCTGAGCTGCGGGGGAGCGCTCCTATGATCGATCCACCATTGAACAGAATCTTCACTGGCCGGGACGAACCAACAGTCACTACCTAGTTGAAATCGGATCTAGCCGTTACATCTGACAAAAATGCGCATAGTTATCCGGCATTGTTTTCAGACAGCCAAGGTGGCCTCAATGTTTCAAGAAATCGATATCCGTTTATTCGTTACATCTACCATAGTCTAATGCGACTCAGCAGCCAGGGAAGCTTAGGGTTATCAGCTGCACGGACTTGCCCTTCGATTATGATAACAGCGAACATCATCTTGGAGTTTGGTGCGTATTAACAGAACGAATACATTAATAAAAAACATGGAAATCATCGAGGGCCTTTTAAGACCCCCCAACTAGCAATCTTAATATCAACCATCTCAATTAAAAATAAGATACATAAGAAAAAACTGACATCTCACACAGCCAAACCTACAAGTACGTATCCTTCAACATCCGCCGTACGATCTTAGATCCCAAGTGAACGTATGGAACCCAATACAAAGGAGGATCCTCACAAAGTTCCGTTGTTCTCCGATCTCCCACTGTATTCTGATATGAGAGCGTAGGTTCCCCTCGCTAACGAACTATCTTTGTATATTAGAGCTGCCATTCGAGAGGCAGCTCGGGTCCTCTTCTCTGGCATCCATGAATTGCGAGGTTTTTGCTTGCGCAATGAAGGCCTTCACTGACGGATTCGTCGGACATGTTTCCTTCTTGCACCCACGTGTGCGTCATGGTGGCAGCTTTGACACATGTTCATTATCCACCTCCCATAGGGTCCTAATAATACGCTGAAAGCCAGCAATCTGATATGCGGCGATGAGATGAAGGGCTTCGTCAATCAGCTTGTTGTTATTCGCTTGTCCAGTTCCACAATCTGATAGGTAGGCAAGAAATGGTGTATGGCTGCGAGGGCTTGTGTTGAAGAGGTTTGCTACCTCCAGCGGACTGTCGCGCGGAATCAAGGAGCTCTTTGAGGGATCTCCTCAATCAGTCTGCCCATGGCCGGAGAAGTGAAACATATCGCAGTCGTTCAAAGCAGCCAGGACATCATCCCAGTAAGGTTGCGACTTACACACTTGTAACCGCAAAAAGCTACAAAGATGTTCCACCTCACCCATCTCTACTGGCATGGGTAGAAGGTTCTTCAAACCTTGTGTCTTCTCAATACCCACTACTGCAGCTTTTCTCATTCTTAGTTCCATTGCAGGAGCGACACGTTTCTGACGATTCTGCACGAGCGTCTTAGCGGAAGAACTGTAGGACGAGATGACCCGATCAAGAACAGGCTCCGAGCCGCGGGAGTGATATCCAGCAGCGTGGATAGGAAACTGCGAGGGATCCGGTAGGAATACACCATGTGCGAGGAAAGCCAACGTTTGGTGTCTGGTTAAACCGTAGCGTATCAAGGACTGGCCTCGAGATTGTGTCCCATAGCCACTCAAGTAATTGCGTGTCGATCAGGTTTGGTTGCGCCAGAGCCACTGCGCGATTCCGAGTATCGCTCATGCTGAGATGGGGAAGCGGGATGGACTTGAACTCATGCTCCTCGACGACCAATACATCGCACCGATGATCACTGACCTTGATGGTGACGATCGGTCCTAGGGCGGCAGCGACTTTCAGCTCGGCTTCAGATGAGGCCAAAAGAAATCGATTGAATCTGGGCAAACTCTGAATAGCTTGGATGATCTTGTCTTATTTTTGGCCCGCATCCTAACGTGAGTTGACTTGATATACTGCCGTTGTTGGCAGACCAACCTGGTTGACTTGGTGGCTAGGAGTATTAACTTCATCCCGATTCTTGAAGTATTCTGATGCTAGTTGTTGATATTTCTGCATAAGGATCGGTTACATCGGCGCGCATTTCGTCTAGAAAACCAATGATAACCCCGCGGCGCAGTTCAAGAAGCTGCATCGCATCTTCGGACGACTGTTTGCGGCCAAGGCAAGTGCGGCTGCATTGGAAGCTAGACCGCTAACTTCTGTTAACAAGTATTTCTTATCTCAAGTCGAACGGGAGCGAGGTGTAAGACGAGCGATAAGCGATACTGTGGTAGTTGCGGCATCATAGGCTAAGAGCGGCGTTTTGGCCCAAGACATAATGTACGCAAACGGATACCAGACTTCAATCGATCAAGAACACGGGATGAGGGATGGCGCAAAGCACTTTGGTATTGTTGTATGGCTCAATGTAGATCTGTGTCTGCACCCGTTCTTTTGTATCTGTCATGAAATCCGATCACAAGACCTTAGAGCCAATGCGCCCGGTGTGGATGGTCTTCTGGTGTAGATAGGAGGATGTCTCCGAAATGCCGAACATTCAGGTTTCGATTCGCCATTGTCTCTATTTTCCAGACTTCAATGCAGTCTTCATTGTTCTTATTGTTGAATGTGTTATTTCAACGGCAGCCTCGATTAGCTCAATGTGAGCCCGGCAGCACGGCTGCCCCAACAAGCCCCCGACCCCGCAGAACCCGACCCTCGTGCCTAAGACGTCGGGTACCTACGCTGAGATAAGGGTGCCCTTTGCGTCTCAATTCGCGTTTTGTTCGATGAAGCTGATGAGCATACGAATTGGCAGGCATTTCTTGTACCATTAACTAGCCGGGCTTTCTCCCTCTGAAAAGAGCCCTCTCGCTCAGTTTGAGATACACAATTTGACCCTTCATGTTCCAACGTGCCTTGTGCCTCGAGCCCAACGCCCGTTTAGCTGTGAAGCTGACCCGGATCCCCTTGTGTGCAACCAACAGAATGATTGTCAGAACTGAAGTATTGTGTAGAGGCGGGAAGGCGTCATATGTGCTTCCTGCTGCCTGGTGCAAGTTAGTTCAGTTCAGTTCTATTCCTACTCGGTTGTGTGAGAGAAAGAGACGGTTCCTCGCAAAAGACAGACCCAGCCCAGAAAGACCAGAGAAAATGAGGTATAACACTTGACCTCTACAACCACAATCGTCGGCAACTAGGCCGATAAAAGGGAATGATGCAAATCTCCTAGGCAGTCCGAAGCCGCCGTGAATGTATCGGACGTTGATCCAATTAAAACGAGAGAAAAGCTAGGGACATCGGAGCCCTAGTAATTTTGCCTAAGGTAGAAAGTCCCAGTATTTCCCCTCTCTACAAAGGGCTACATCACAAGACTTATAACCCCATCTAGTGCAAGCGGATTTTTAAGTTACTTCCCGTACCTACCTGTTGACTTAGACGCTGTGGGGGCCGTGACATTCCCGGCGGCTTCGGACTGCCTAGGAGATACACCATTTGGTCTTAATCGAATGAATGTGAGGGAAAGATAAGAATGAGCCCAATCGGCCCACGGTCAATTGGTAAGATAACCCACAGGTCAATTGGTGATGTCTGTGGAATTATTATTGTTTCTTGTTCCCTCCTCGAGTTCTGATGACGGAAAGTAAGGGCCTTTTTATGCCCATTTCGCAATCTCCTATCAGCGCTCAAGCCGGTGTGGTCTGGGGACCCACTTATCTTTCTGCAGACCATCGTCAGCGGCTGGAGCTCGAACTGTGCCCTCCATCTAGCGTGGAACCATTTTCCCCGGCGGGTCCGTTTCTGCCGTCACATTGTACTCGGTGGGTCTATTGCATACAAGACGGGGGGGGTTTCGACTCAAGTAGAATCAGACCCAACGAGTGTAGATATAAAATCAATTTGTGCCGTAATAAGTCAGCGGATCATATAAAAGAATATTTGAGAGTATAAATAGAGGTATATGTTTATTAAAGATAATCAAAAGACGGTGGAATTTAAAATAATAAGTTAACAGTGGTAGCCTCGTGAGGTCATAATGGGTGTAAGCCAAAGTCCATTACACGGATCATCTGGCCACTAAGATGGCTGTGGCTGCATTGAAGTAATAAGCAACTTGACATCAACATGACCAGTAAACGATTGATGGACTTCCATATGCATTCGAAGTATGCTTGAACAAAAGCTTGGTAGTGTAACTTAATAGAGTGTAAACCCTGCTCAAAACCAAGTTCGCTTCGCCCTCCGGACAATTGGTAGTAGGATGCAGATACCAGCCAAGCAGACTTCAGCATCTGCGCAAGTATTTCCTGCTGTACCACAGTTAAAGGGATCAGTTGAGATATCCACACAAATGCCAGCCAGGCAGATTTCGGCATCTGCACAAGTACTGCCAGCAGCACCACAGTTGAGAGGATCGGTTGAAAGATCCACACAGATACCAGCCAGGCAGACTTCAGCATCTGCGCAA
>KL659329.1:12862-36922 GCA_000732775.1 Stachybotrys chlorohalonatus IBT 40285 | reverse complement strand
GCGAATTTAAAATTTCACGGGTACCGCGAAAATGACTAAGCACAGTGCCATTTGCCGAGCTGGTAATACAAAATGGGCTGTCGGCACTGTCTCCGCAGGGCAAAGTAAAGCTCACCAAATTACACTCAGCGGAGCTGACAGCTTCCTTTCGCTACCTTTCGCCTATTATTACTTAGATGGAAAGATTCGAGTTGCTTGATTCATATAAGGGCCTCCCAAATTGACAGATATGTTGTTCAAGGGCTTTGCCACTCAATTGGTTGTCTGATACCCGTGACTTCCAACCATGATACAGTCTTCTATGCTATAACTAGCCAAGTGCAAAGCTTCTTGTTCCCTACTGTCCGTTTCTATTCGCCTCCAAATGTCTTTGAAGCCTCTTCTTCTATTAGCCAAAGGATTGTCTCCTATCTCTTCAGCGACCTGGGCTTCAATTCGCTCATCCTCAGCCTTAGTCCAGTCTAGGTATGCCATCATCTCTTCCTTCGTCCATTCTCTTGACCCTGTTGACGTGGTATAGCGCTTGGACATCTGTTTATAGTCCAGGCACCACTCGTAGCTCTGTTTATCATACCTGAGTGGGAGCCCCATCGCCCTGCGATATTGTTGGTTCGTCTTGATGCTGCCGGCCGGCTGTGCTGCATACCACACGCTTCTTGCCGCGACATACCTTCCATATATGGTCTGTGGCGAATCGTACCTCGGTGGCGGTGGCAATGGCTGGCCAGGTGAAGTAGATGGCTCATGAACAGGGGATCCCGGCTGCTGAGAGCCGCCACAGGGCGAGTCTTGCAAGGCCCCAGTCACAATCTCTGGCTGATCACTAAGGACTGCGGCCAGCAAACCATCTTCTGGAGCTGGCGCTGATTCTTCCTCAGGTGCATTCACCAATGGTCGGATTTGGAGTGGCTCGGGTTCAGTACCCGATGCTTCAACCGATTGCGAAAGTCCCGGGGCCAGAGCTTCTTGAAGCAATTCTCCAAACCTCATCGGACAGGCCCTTGCCATCCTGGTATGACCAACCGCGTGGCATCTGCTGCACGTAGGCGGCGCCTTGCGCGCAATCTCAACACTCTCAAACGCACTGGGTTCTCTTCGGGTGCTCTGCTTGGGGACTTTGGAGTGCATAAACGTTGACTCAATTCGTTGGCGAGGCTCTAGGAGGGGTTGCAGAGCTCCCATGCGCTGCAGGCGCCAGTGCTGGTGGAAGTGTTTAAGTAAGAGGACTTGGCCCTGCTCTTGCAAGGATTTAAGAGTGTGGAGGCAAGGCAGTCCATGGGATCTGGTAAATGACCCCGTATAAGTCAATGGCGGGGGAGGATCTTTCCTGTTCAGCAACTTCCGTTGCTCCTCTACCTTTCTCAAGGCTTCATGCGATACCCAGCCATGCACTGCAGCATATAGCGGCCCCGAAAGTTCAATAGGAACTCGGATCTGCTGTTGGGCTTGATTCGATCTCAACTCCGATAACTGGTTGAGTAGTGCATGCTTTATTGCCCTCTAAGCCTCAAAGAGATCCAACGTGGACTTTCTAAGATGGGATTTCATCAGTGCATGTATGCCCTCGACTCGGGATATGGCTGTATTACCGAAATGAGCATACTGATCGACCCAGGCCTTGACGAGCTTCTCTTTGTACTGCTCAAGCCAGAAAGTCTGGATATACCCGACCTGCTCGAGGTAGTTAGGTAGGTACTTCTTCTCGAATTGCGAAACTCGGTCCTTGAATGCTTCCTTGTTCGGCGCACCCATGATTGAGTGCCAAAACTGGTAGAATTCGGACCAACCGCTGGTCTCTAAAGTATTGTTTGTTGCTGTGTCAGTAGAGCCCGGTTGGTCTTGGCGGACAAAAGCTGGCCGGCAGTAACAGAGGACTGCCTTGTTTGCGTGCCAGCGGCAGAGCAGTGAGCAAGACATAGGGAAGGAGATCTCAACAGCATTCATGCAGGCGACGCAGCGGTCTGTCAGAATGACAGAGGGCAGTTTGGCGCTATAGTGTTCGTATAGTGACCTCAACCGATCCAATGCCCATAGAAAATCATCTTCGGTCTTCCCACTGAGGAATGCAAACACTATATAGAAAGATCGCTAGCAGGCATCGACTCTAATCATGTCGAGCAGCGGCATGCCATGCTTGTTCATCTTGTATGTGCAGTCTAGCAAGAGTATATCCGGATAGGCCTGAAGATATGCCAAGGAATCTGGATGAGCGAATAAGACAGCAGTAACCCGGCCGTCTTCACCGAACTGTATTCGACTCCAAAATCCTTCTTCGTCGAGCTGGCTGGCGAGTGCATAAATAGAGCTTTGGCCTTCACATACTTCTCTCCTAGTAGCTGCAATC
The DNA here is from genome assembly GCA_000732775.1 of Stachybotrys chlorohalonatus IBT 40285. Lineage (NCBI taxonomy): Eukaryota > Fungi > Ascomycota > Sordariomycetes > Hypocreales > Stachybotryaceae > Stachybotrys > Stachybotrys chlorohalonatus. The sequence goes on along the minus strand of KL659329.1, from coordinate 34,578 downwards.
CTGTTGTAGATGTCCTGCTGGGTTGCCAAGGAATTGCAATTCTGTTATATATATGTTCGGATATCTCTGGGAGCTATACTGGCATAGGATAAGCGTGATAAATCCACTATAACTTCTTCTCCCATCTTACGATGTGCTAGGTGGGCAGAGGGATGCTGGCTTGGTGGATGGTTATGCATAGAGAATCGCTTATCCGGGCGATATCGGACAGTCCATATGCTTTTATCCAGGGATTCTTTGGCCAGCAATGAGAACTCACAGCCAGTTCCTCGAGTGGCTGTCTTCCGCTGGCGCTCTGTCGACGCACTAGGAGGATGACAGGATCGATCACAAGCGTATGTGACTGTTTGCCTGCCACTCTTCCCTCTAGTAGACTTTCCGGTGGTGAAGGCGTAGCCCCTTGTAGCCGCCCATGTATTAATGGACTTGAAAAGGGCATCTCGTGACTCATAGCTCCGCTCTGGAGGGAGACAGTCTTCGGGAAAACTTGCGTTCTCTGCACGCGATGCTGGAAACATCTGAGTTGTTAGCACGGAGAAGGATGACCGAAGGAAAGAACGTGAACGCGTCGCGGCGCACACCGCCAGGTTAGTGGTTAAAAATTGCTATAGCAACGGTGCTTAGTCATTTTCGCGGTACCCGTGAAATTTTAAATTCGCGGGTACCGCGAACCTATGGGCTCCCTACGACGTTGGCTGGAGCCATTCCCGAATCTTCTTTAGCTCTTCGGTCGACTTTGGGAGGGTTTTTTTTTCCAAATTATAATTGCTCACGTCATCGTCGATGACAATTGCATCAGGCTGGCTGTAATTTCCACTATCCGATATTTCGAGTCGGTATTGGGAGACCTGATGGCTCGTATGTGTTATGAAAATAATACTGGTACGTTTAGAAGAGGAAACGAAGATGGGAAACAACGTGAGGCACAAAGCTAATATGTAGAGCCGAGCAAGCATGGGGGAGTCATCGACATAGGGGACCCGTGTATCGATGACTCCCCAAGGCAGGGGTACGTCCAGCTATGCATCCCTAATCCACTAAATCCGGCTCGGCCAACAAGTGGCAACAGTTCTTTTTACTGTTGTTGGTTGTAATTAGGCCTTAAACGGCACCATGGTCATGTGCTTGATCAAAAAGAGCCTGATTAGCAAACATGCACATATCTTTCTCGCTCTTTAGGCTGCCGTGTAACATGTTCTTGCATTTCTAATGTTACCAGCATGTACGATACTATAGGTTCTTGCATCTTATGACTCGCCCATGTTTGGATCATTTGGCGACTGACTCCAGCTACGATGGTCGACACGCCTGGAGTTATTTGTGAGAAGCCATTCAAATCAGGCCATCTTCTGCTTTGCTTCCCGGTCTCGTTCTTTTAGAGGACTCCCCTATCTCTTTTATAATGCCAACTGCGCGTAGGGTCTCCTGCCAGGAGGTATTGACTTCGTAGTATGGTGGGTCGAATATGTTCTCAACGATATATTTTCACCGAGTCACAAAATCATGCGGGTTGGCGTATTCAGCGGTTGACGGAGATTGAGCGGACGGATTCCAGACATTTCGTTGATTCGCAGACCCCGTCTCGATGTATCGTTGTCCTGATCTTAGAACAGGGCTCTGTGGTGTATAATCTCATCATGTCAAAGAAGCAGGGTGATGCTAGTTGCTATTTTCGTAGCCGTGGCTTAGCCTCTGTGTTCGAGTTCGTTATGAATGGGATTTGGAAAGCCTTTTACACGCCGAGAATAGTCACGTACGAGAATGCGGAACTATCCTTGAAAACAGTCACAGAGCGGCGTTTCATACTGGGTGGCTTGATATCGCACAACGCTCCATGCAACTTCCCCACTGTGCAACTTCGCTGCCCACCCTTCACAGCGGCTACCGCAAGGGTCTGCGCATGTATAGCACTGTCGTGATGAAACCACGCAGGGCTCAGAGTCTGGGTGAACGAAGTCACGGAAGGAGATGAAGACTGCACCAGTTTTCTGGGAGTATTATACGGAAGCTTTCTGATCGGCGAATGATACCGAGGTGATCAGATGGGAGTCAGAAAATTTATAAATGTAGTATGAGGTCGCATATCCTCAGATATCAACGCGCAAGGGAGCTCCTCCAAATAAAGTCTACACCATACGATCCCAGCTTCTATTGCTTGATCTATTGCAATCTTTGTACCTAGTCTATGCAAGAGTCGTAATTTATTGAGTTTTATGGTTATGAGTAACTAAGTTATACATGAAGGGGCCGCTGCCTCTGCTCGACTACATCCATAGCTCGGGTCCTGAACTCATCCTCACTTCACCGTATGTGTTCGGACATCTGATCGTCTACAAAGCCTCGCCCCTCACGTTGACCAAATTGACCGGCTTTCCTTGGACCGTCAACGTCGCCTCATTGACAAGCCCGTTCTCATCCCACGAAAAGTCAACTTCACTTCCACCCCTCAGCTTCAGCCCCCTCACACTGCCGCCTCCCCACGCGGGCGGAATCGCGGGCCCCAGCACCACCGTCCTGACGTCGTCGACATTCCCGGCGAGGGGTAGGTCCACCACCAGCATCGCCAGCACGGCGCCCCCTAAGCCAAAGTTGGCATCGACCTGGAACGGCGGGTACTCGCCCGAGTACATGCTAAAGCCGTTGTCCACAAAGTTCTGCTCGATCGCGTACCGGAGGTGGAAGTGCGCGCGCTCCGTGTTGTTGAGACGCGCCCAGCAGGCGGAGCGCCAGACCTTGGCCCAGCCGGCGTTGGCGTCAGCGGCGTTGCCTTGGCCTCGGGCGCGGAGGCTGGTGGCAACGGCGTCTTGGATGGTGGCGTTTGTGTAGCCGTTTTGGAAGCCGGATATAGAGTACCCTGGGTGCCAGCCAACGAGATGAGACAGATGGCGATGGTCGCTCGGGGTCTCGTAGCCGTATGAGTCGGGGATTTTCCACTCTTTGATACTTCCCCAGGAAGAGAAATGGAGGCCCGTATCGAGGGCCGCAAGGCTTGCGGCAAGGTCTTCTGTAAAAGCTTCATCGCTCTCGGCGACTAACGAGGCGGCGGCCAGGGTGTTGTCAAAGACTTGGTGGATTAGTTGCTGGTAATGGGTGCATCCGAAGGTCGTCGGTCCGTGCTCCGCACTGCTGCATGGGTTCACCACGAGGGTTCCATCCTCAAAGAATGCATCGGCTTGCAGCTGAGAAAGCCAGAAGCTAGCGACGCCTTTTAGAAGAGGATATCCCTGCTCTCGGAGCCAGTCAATGTCCTGCGTGTAGTCGAAGTTATCCCACACATGCTGCATCATCCATGCGGCACCAACAGGGTCTATGAAACGTCAGCACTGGCGACGTGCATTGAGAGATCAACTCACAGTTGGCCCAGCTCTCTCCCTCCTTCATGGCGGTATGTCCATATACGTTGATTTCGTTGTGGAGAACAAACCCGGTTCCATTATACAGAAGCTGCGCGGTCTCTGTTCCACGGGGTACCCAGGTGTTGGCCATATAATTCCACAATGCCGGCTGGGTCTTTGCGAGGCCGGTTTGGTCAGCCACCCAGTAGTTTTCTTGGAGATTGATGTTCACATGGTAGTCTCCAGACCAAGCAGAGTATAGCAATTCCGTCCACGCCCCTAGCAGGTTAGCCGGAAGGGAGTTGTCGCGGGATGAGCTGATGAGGAGGTATCGGGAGTAATCAAATAGAAGCGCTTCTAAGAAGGGATCCCCGTCGCCATCGGCAGTGTAATCGTCAATCAATGCAGCGGTCTCTACCAGCTCGGACTCTTGGGTATCTGGAATGTCCAAGACAAAAGCGCCAAAGAGCTGCTGGTAGTCCGAAATATGCTGGGCCAATAAATCACTGTAGCAAGAGGCAGCACCTCTAGAAGTGACCGACTCCACAAACTCAGCCGGATCCTTGCCCTGAAAGCTGTAGTCGAACTCGGGTGTCCCTTTCGTTTGGTCGTAGTTCGTTTCCGCTCCAATGATGACGGTAAGAGATCGCCTGGTGGAAGTAACTTCGAGGACGCCATCTTCCGAACACGCGGTAGACACACTGCCAACTCCCAGTCTTGCAATTGCGTCGTACTTGAGACCCAGCGGCGGGCCGGCTTGCGTAACTCCCGTGAAGCGGGCGTGATCTCCCGTGCATGCGGCGGTGACGAGGTCCTGGTCAACAAGCTGGTTCTCGAAAGCAATCGATATTTCCGGCAGGGTTCTGTCAGATACAAGGTGGTACACGCAAGCCTCGGCTGGGTATGAGCAGAACAGTGTGCTTGTAAAGCTAGCTCCGCCAACTTCGTACTCGGTCTTGTGGATGCCGGTCTCCAAATCGAGCGACCTCTTGTAATTTTCCACGTCCGTAGATGTATGGTCGATCGTGATGGTCAGGTTGCCCAAAACGCGGAACGATCCGAAGTTTGCTCCGGAGCCGAGCAATGCAGAAACGTCTGGACAGTTCTTGGTCAGTTGCGTCAATTTACGCATGTGAACACATACTTACTTCCTGTGCCATTCTGGAAGATCCACTCTCTGATTTCTGGAAGAGCGCCGTATAATGGTACCTCAGGATTGCCTCCTGTATAGCTCTGGAGTAGTCATCAGCATGCGCGAAAAAGGTCCACCGCATTCTGTCTTACCGCGTTCTCAAAGGGCCCTCCAGACCACAAAGAGTCGACATTCAGAGAGATTATCTCCCCAAAAGGATCACCCAGAGGAATTGCTGTAGGTAGTTTCTTCAGTTTTCGCGGCCCTCATTGCTAGCAGGAGCACGTACCTCCTAGTTTTCCGTTTCCCTAGGAGCTGGTCAATCAAACGTCAAGCAGTGTTGAGGAAAGGATTGAGCTGCTTACAACGGGATAGCCGGTACTTAGCAGGTACGGAGTACCGGAGCCCGTGCCGAAGGTAGCTGGTTTTTTAGACCAAAAACTTCGTGCTTCTGCAATGGCAGAAATACAAAGAAGCGCTATCCAATTGGAGCGAACCATGATGAATGCCATTCTATGAAGCAGACTCGGCTACTGCACTGGTGGGCAGACGTAGGCGATTGTGGCTCCGCTGCAGGTTATATACTAGAAAAGATTGGCACTCGCATTCTTCCGTCGGGAGTGCTATTTACCGTCGACTCATAAAACTAAATCCTTCTGGCCTCGTCCTGCATCACACTTATGCATCCCCTCTTGCCTACAGGGTTGCAGCCCCTGTCGACTTTATTTCCCCGCATTTTGGGGAAGATCGGGGTCTGTTTCCATCGACTGGCTCTACAAGTTGGGTTTTCCGAGGTATGAAACCGACCGAACACTTGGAGAATGGCAGGCAGGCCACGAGGGATGCACCATTGACTATCACCACATGCTGTAGCGGACCTTACTAGGTGATAATCGATTTCACAGCTTCGTCAGAAAGTGCGCATCTTGCTGTCGGGATACCGCCTGATGTTGTGGAGATCTTGGGGTAGACAGGGGTGGCCTCTCGGTTGTACAGTTTCCGTTTTGCTGATTCGGCACATGTGCGTCACTGGTCGGCCATCAACCTACTCATGGCTCGGTGCAGCTAATCCGCATGCGGCGAGAGCCCAGTCGATGGAGAAATCCCCGCTTGAGTTGCCCCTGTGCCTGGTTGAGTATCTGGTCGCGTTGCCAAGCATACGCTGTGTCTTCCTGCTGTTGTTTGTAGCCGACTATTTAGCCGGCGTAAGCTCCTTACTATAGCTGCCATAGCTGTTGGATTCCTCTTAGCCTGATATTCTAGGTGCAACCAACAGCACCGAGAGGAATGACCGAAAGTGGCATCCAACAGGCAGCAAAATGAAGGGGCCGTATTGGCGGAATCGCACGCAGCAGGGTTACCGTGTGCCTGGCTTCGGCGGACCATCCAAGCCAAGCGCAAGGCTGCTAGAACTATTGCCCGTTTTGAACAGGAAATATTGAAAACTAATTTTTTTTCTAATAGATGTATACTTTATCCACGTAGCACTGGCAGCTAGTCAAATTGAGTGAAAATTGTCGCATACATCAACAACAACACTTGCAGCTTTCTGGTGGCGGAATAAATACCGTCGATGCCCTCATGTCGGGGTTGCTTCGAGTTACCCCTCCTTCCTAATTCGGAATAGCTAAGAATATCAGTCCTCGGTCAAGCGAACCGCCGTAGCTGGCAGTAGTTTTCGTAAGATCCAGAGCAAATGCTTCCCTATTTCCACGGTCTATTCATTTCGGGCTGGCAAATTGTTATTTCTCTCGTCAATATAAAACATTGAAAACAGGTTTGTGTATTACAAAACCGCTTTGTGGCTACTAGAAGCTTCAGCTTCCCGGGCATCAACAGCGCCCTTGCAATGACACCATCATGTCAACATGTCAATGTGCAAGTGGTGACAGGAAGTAGCATTTAAGTCAAACCTTTTGGTGACGTTTATAAAAACCACGCCTCGCCGTTGAGCGATTAACCCTTCGTATACTGCTTGCTTGTATCATTGACTTTTAATCGTTACGCAATTGATACCTCTTTGTCTAATGATGACCAACAATCTTTGGTTTCGCGTTGCCACCACAGATGACGCTAGGACAGTTCGAGAGCTGATCCAGGCCGCCTTCCGCGCCAATGATGCCAGACCCGATTGGACGGGAGACGTGGGCTTGGCTTCCAGCTTCACCATGGCCCTCGACCCCATCGTCAGCACCATCACCAACCCAAACAGCGAGGTCTTGCTGGGTATAAATGGCAAGAGCCAAATTGTGGGCTGCGTCAGCGTCCTACACAAACGCGAGCTGGGCGCCGCGCGTATTGCATGGCTCGCGGTGGATCAGCATCAGCACCGTGGCGGGATCGGGCGGCGGATGCTGGAGCAGGCAGAGAACCACTGTGAGAGGGTATGGGGAGTGGCTACGATTGGCCTCAATGCGCTTTGCACGCGTCGGGCGCTCATCTCATGGTACGAACGTCACGGGTATCATCGAACAGGCGGTACAACGCCTCTCCCAACGGTTCATGTGGAGAGAGCAATATTACCTGATGGCGTGCATTTTGTCGAGATGGAAAAGAGAATGAAGAATTAGGTGGGGTGTGGAGATCTATTGCCAATCACATGTGGGTAAACGACTGTTTGACCTCTTACAGAGTGGTGGCCTCAAGCCTCTCAAGTTAATCACTGCTGACTTGCATAATGCCGACGTCCATCTTCTTTGGAAGGGGGGGAGGGCGGTTATTTAGCTACTCTTACTTGTATGTAAGCGAATACGAGCATGAGTGATCATACCGAGCACTTTGATACATTTACTCACCCGGATCGTAGAATAATCATCTCCTGTATCGGCATTGATGTTATTACCAAGCACGTGGTTCTACCCTGCACATCCGACGCAAACGCCATGTGACGGTTCGCAATTGGAACAAACAAGGTGCACCCCAATCGAACATTCCATTTTAGGCCCATCGGCTCTCCTCATTCAGGAACGCGACCGGAAAGCGACAGCACAGGCCAGCCCGCAGCAGCCATGCCGGTGGGAGCCGGCGGCCCAACCCTACCCTCGAAACGGCGTTCTGGTGATGATGCCTGGTTCATGGCCGCTGAGGATTGACGCTTATTGCCGCCTTGACAGTTCTAGAAGCGTCAGACGCTCCTCCTGGCCGGGATTTCGTCCTCGGCCCATGCACAACATGAAGGGGATTCCCCAAACCCGGCCAAGCGTTCGTGCTCCCCCATAACAACGCGTCACCCGCCGTTGCTTATTATGTAAAAGAAATCCCCAGAGCGTCCGAAAAAATTTGTGCCAGCAAACTCCCCGAGCCCGGTACGAGACCGACCAGTCTCGCCTAGAACTAGCCCGTCGCACCAAGCACAAAAATGGCTGCTCCGGGGGGCCCAGCCCGCTGTGGCCGTCCAAGCAGACCAGCTAGCGATGCGTCAAGCCCCAGGCCACAGGGCAGCAAGGCCGGCCCTCGGTTCAACAGTTGTAAGAAAAAGCCAACGATCCTTGCCAAGTTGGCTCACGATGGAGTCGTTTCCCCTTCTAAGTATACGTAAACGCACATACATATATATACCATAGCCCATGGGTCTACTGCTAGAGGCCCAGCTCAAGCGTAGGGCGTCGGATCAGAGGCTCCCCAACCAAATCGCATCCCACGACAGTAATGGACGGCGCATCGAGTTCACAGGACGACCCGGATCCCGACCCTGGCGTAAAGCCTTCGGCTGAGACGCCGTCCCCGAATGCTCCCCAAGCAACATACGCAACCAAGGAAAAAGGCCGAGTGCGCTTCAACAGCAACGCCGCAGCGACGCAGCGACCCGTGCCCCCTTCTGCTCCCTCGCCGCGGGGCCCCAGCGAGTTCCCACGTCTCGCAACACCTCCCACCAGACCAGCCATTGTGCGTGGTAACTCCTCCAACTCGGTCTTGTCCAACGCAGACTCACAAACCGCGGATCATGGATCCGAATCTCCTACAGCACGCATGGCAGCCGAGGCAGCCCAGGCGCGCGCGCGGCAGGTCGCCGCCAAGGTCCAAGCCAAGGCCAACGCTCCAAGCAGCCCTAGGTTTTCGACCTCGTCATCGTCGACCGACTCATCCGTGGTTCGCACGGTGAGCAGCAGCGCTACCCTCGCCAGGGATCAAGACATCCCGCTCATCGATTTGGGGCCTAGTGCTACTTTGCCGCAGGGAACTGCGAGCAGTAACCAGCCCACTCAAGGATCCAGCATTGAAGCACAGAAGCTTGGGCGGCTGCACGTGTGGCGAGCGCAGCAATCATCGTCGGCGAACGAATCTGCTATTGCTAGCGACGAGGATGTGCGGAAGCCCAGCGAAATGTACGAGGGCACGTACGACGGCGTCTACAACGTGCCCCCGCCGCAGCACTACCGAGGAGGTGTGTTGTCCCAGCTGCTGAAGCTATACAAATCGCCCGACTCTGCTCAGCAGTACCACCATCGCCGCACCATGTCCGCGTCCAGCGCTGGAGGTGCTTCTACGTCGAGCGGAACCACAACCCCGAATCGGCGGAAGTGGTACGAGCAGAACCGGTCCCAGGACACGCTGGCCAACCTCGTCGCTGCATCGGCCAAGCTGGCCAACCCGAACACGCCTGCCGAGGACAAGACGGCCAGGAACGGGCCCGGCCGCTCGAAGCATAAGCGGACGGGCAGTCAGTCGCGTCTGATGAGCACCATGTGGCAGGAGGACGCGGCGCGCATCACCGTGCACATCGCCGGCACATTGGCCCGGCAGGAGTTCATCATGAAGCTTTGCCGCGCGCTGATGCTGTACGGGGCGCCCACGCACAGGTTAGAAGAGTACCTCAGCATGACGGCGCGCGTGCTCGAGATTGACGGCCAGTTTCTCTACATCCCGGGCTGCATGATCATCTCATTCGACGACCGGACGACGCACACGACGGAGATGAAGATTGTCCGCCTGACGCAGGGCATCGACCTGGGCAAGCTGAAGGACGTGCATCGTATATACAAGGAGGTGATGCACGACGTAATGGGCGTGGAGGAGGCGACGGAGCAGCTCGACGCGCTCATTTCTCGCAATGACAAGTTCCATCCGTGGTTTCGAGTCCTAGTCTTTGGCCTCACGAGCGTGGCCGCCTCGCCCTTTTCGTTCAACGCGCGGTTGATAGACCTTCCCCTGTGCTTCTGCCTCGGGTGCCTCGTCGGGGTCCTGCAGCTCTTTGTGGCGGCCAAGTCGCAGTTCTACAGCAACGTCTTCGAAGTGTCTGCCACCGTCGCCGTCAGCTTCCTGGCCCGCGCGTTTGGCAGTCTCGCTGGCGGCGACCTGTTTTGCTATTCTGCGCTTGTGCAGGGTGGCATTGTGATGCTGCTGCCCGGCTACATGGTTTGTAAGTCGCTGATCCACCGTCAATATGACTGCGTCTTTAACATTCTATGCTAACTTTCTGTAGTGTCTTCTTCTCTTGAGCTCCAGTCCAGGGCCATTGTTCCTGGCTCCATCCGCATTGTTTACGCCATCATCTACTCGCTTCTCCTCGGCTTCGGCATCACAGTCGGTGCCGCTCTCTATGGCGTGTTGGACAACAACGCGACGTCCGAAACCACCTGCCGCGACACCATGCCGCAATACTACGGGTTCATCTTCGTGCCTTTTTTCGTAGTCTGCATCAGCATCCTATACCAGGCGAAATGGCGTCAGATGCCCATGATGGTCATCATCGCCTGTGCGGGCTACGTCGTCAACTACTTCAGCAGCCGTCGTTTCGTCGCTAGCCCTCAGATTGCAAGCACGCTTGGTGCCTTGGCCGTAGGCTTGCTGGCAAACCTTTACTCCCGCGTCCGGCATGGTGTTGCTGCGGCGCTGCTTATCCCCGCCGTCTTCACCCAAGTCCCTGGCGGCCTGGCCTCGACGGGCGGTCTGTTGAGCGGCTTGAGAACCGCGAACTTGATCAACAACTCGACACAATCGGTCAATGGCACGGGTTCGGTGCAGTTTGAAGAGACTGCCTCGCTCAACAACGTTGTCTTTGAAGTTGCAGCGTCAATGGTCCAGATTGCCATTGGTATTGCTGTCGGGCTCTTCTTGAGTGCCTTGTTTGTCTATCCCTTCGGAAAGCGGCGCAGTGGGCTCTTTAGCCTCTAGATAGGAGTATACCACATACAGATTTGGCCTGGAAATGGTCTTAACCTTGTATGCGGGGTGGAAGCAATGTCTGAATGCTCTGGGCGTGATAGTCACGGCAATGGCGACACTGTTTCCGGTGGGTGCAACGGATGAAATTGGCGAAATTGGGTACACAGAGATTGACGAAATAATACGTCAATACATAGTAATCAGCATCGGCATGGGAACTTTATATAGTCTAATGGAAGCGCTTCTGTCTACTTTAGAGATGGGCATAGGACAACACGTCCACCCCTCATTGCACCAAGTGATTGTCAAACCATGCCACAGCCTGGTCAAAAGCCTGCTCCTTGGCATATCTCTGCAGCTTGACCTCGGGATCGCCACGCACTGCAAACCCGTGATGTACACCCGAGAAGAGGTTGATCTGGTAAGGCTGCCCGACCTTGGCCAGAGTCTCCTCAGACTCATGTCGCTTATCCTGGGGGAAGATGTCGTCGAATTCCGCGGCAGCGATGGACAGCGGTCCGGTGATGGCTTCAAGCTCTTCCTTCTGGACGAAGGAAGGGTGCGCGACAAAGCCGACGTCGATGCCGTCCTTGAAATGGCGGATGACGTACTAAATGCCCATTATTAGCCGCTGGCGACAAGGTGATGGCTCAGCGTCCCTTACCTTGGCTCCGATGCAGTAGCCAACGGCGCCGATGCGCTTGGCACCGAGGCTGCGCAGGTGTTGCAGACCCTTGACGATGACGGGGTCGATCTCATTCGGTGTATGGGGGTTCTTGCCGTCGGAGCCGTTGCTAAACCAGTCCATCAGGTTCAAGCCCTCGGGCAGCTTTGGCGGAAGCTGGTCGCCGTTGAACATGTCAATGACGAGGGTCGTGTATCCACGGTCAGCAAAGGTGTCGGCCATGAGCTGGCTGTTGGGCCAAATGCCGAATATGTCCGGCATGTACAGGATCGCAGTGTCGCCCTTGGTCTTGCCCTGGGGTCGGCTCAGGTAGCCTTCGATGCCGCCGTCGATCTTGACAGACTCGCCACGGGGCGTTCCCCTACAGCCCTGTCAGTCTCTGGAGAGATGGGCGACACGCAGTTGTCGACCTACTTGTGCAGGGTGCCCTTGGTGCAGCATTCGCCAGGAGGGTTGGAAGCCATGGTTCTTGATGTGGTGGACGACGGGGATGAGGGGTGAAACGATGAAGATACTGATGAGAAGTTCACAAGAGCTCTTGCCACGGGAATTCACAAGCTTCTTGAGGACTTCGGCCCGCAGCTTTTCCTGCTCGGAGTCGGAAGCGGCACCATGATATCCACCCTTGGTGGGTTTGCGAGATGATCGACACGATACGCCACTGTTAGCTCATCACCTCGGCTGAGGGGCCATTCTCCGCTGGGCGCTGCTAACCCACACACATTACGATTTCTAGTACCTTCTACCATCATTCTACTAGTAGGTGCGGATACATGGGGCTCATATCCCCAGGTACAGATACAGAGAAGCAAGAATCATACCACGTATCCGTCACACCTGGTATTTGAAGCATCAATATAGATCATCAAAGGTCGATTGTCACTAATGTAGGCATTTCCCTCTAATTGGAGCTGTTTAACTCGACTTTGGAGTTTCGCGGATCTTGTAGGCAAACATTTGATTCGACGCGACCAGGTTCTTGTCCCGCATCTTGTCTGCCGTCTCGATACCACCAACCGGCACCTTGTACTCGAATTGATTGCCCTCTGCAGGCACCTTGCCGTCTGGCAGCGGGTATGGGTACGGCAGGTATTCCGGCATCAGCCCCAGCTGCCGTAGCACTGTTCCTTGGTCCCACGCAATATGCTCGTGGTAGAGCCGGTCGCCTCGAATGTTTACAACAGCGGTAAAGGGAACCTCGACCTTGAGTCCGGTTGGAGGGATGCCGGGAATGCTAGCCAATAATTATCAGTATCTGCGAAGATTATTGCCCATGATCGTGCGACTTACAGCCAGTCAACCTCTTGATCGTGAGTGAACTTAAATATGAACTCGTCAATCACACGGTCTGTGCCGACCGTTCGGCTGATGAGCTCGAGCTCCGTATCGGCAGAGTTGTTGAAGATGAAGTGGTCGCGGTAAAACGTGGTCAGGCGCGTGCGGCCGACGCCTCCAGTCATCTAAGCATTTAGCACCTTAGGACCGTCCTGGCATCAGAATAGAGGGCTCTAACCGTTGGGACGTGATTCACGTATGGTTCCTGGACCATGGTCGACATCGTATGCTCCACCGACCGGTCGGCAAACTCGTAGTAAGTGTGTTCCTCCCAGATTGCCTCGATGTCGAAGAATGGACCACCAACCAGCGGCTTGATGAAGCTCACGTTCCTGCTGTGAGAGACGGCTTCGGCGGTAGAACTAAAGTCTTTTGATAGAGAGCTTGCGAAGTCTTGCGATTTCGCATTGGGGTAGGAGTAGACGGTCAATAACGGCGTCCGCAAGGCTAGCCCGGCCGCGACGCCGGATAAGTGTCTCAGGACGGGTATTGACACTTCCGCCAGGCTCGGGGCAATCGCCTGGTCGCCGTATACCACAGCGCCAGATATCTCAGGCACTGATGCGAGAAGCGGCGCCACATTATTCCAAGACTGCGCGTCATAAACTGAAGTAGAGGCACCGTGAGCATCACTGCCTCGGTACGTTGTAAAGAGTTCGCATACCCACGATACCAACCTTCCCTGTATCTTCGAACCCCTCACACGCCTTGAGCCCTGAAATGGCCGTTTCCAGAGCATTGGGCCCTGCTTGCGCCGACAAAGCCGAACCATGCACCTCAACCACGGTATATCCTTCCTCGGCCCATTTCATGATTGGCGCAGGGAAACCGCCATCCGTCATCAGCTTCTCCGTCTTTTCCGACACGATTAGTATCATGCCAGGGCCATGTCCTCGTCGGGATAAAGGTGGGAGCAACGACACAGCAGGGGCGATCTGCGTCAGCTTTGCTTGAGGCAATGCCTTTGGCGGCAGTGTGATGTCCGCGTACAGTCCCATGCTTTCGGCTTGTTTCGTTTAGGTCTAATTGGCTCGCGATGGTTGAGTTCCAGCCTTGCTTCTGTATTTACTGTGAATGTCTTGGAGCAATTCATGGGCCACGATCAGGATAAGTATGCCAGCTGACAAAACGAGCGCTCGACACGCAGCGTCACTCCCCCACCTGACCCCATCAGAGTCGGATAACGCACTATGCACTAAGCAATCGCTTCCCCGCCATATCCATAATCAAGCTCCGATGATAGGCAGATAGGCAAGATCGGACGGGACAGTGCATGACCATAAAACCAGGGGCTTGGGGTCTAGCGTCAGGGTTCATGGGCTGACCGGCCGGAGCTCATCCGATCCCGGCTGATAGACGCTCATAAGGAGTTGATGGCCTGATGATGACACAGGAAGAGAGATAGTCGTCGACAGGTGGTTTGAAGCTTATATCGGAATCGGAACCGGGACCACCGGCGCGGATGCAGCGGCTCATGACCATGGAACTTCCATCGCTCACATTGGCTCCTGGTAGCGAAGCACCAGTGGTGAGTTGGGCCACCCAACGCGCGCTGGGCCATATCCTGACAAGAACAAGCTCGGGTACGGGTGCGGTACGGTTTGGATGAAAGAATCCGACGATGAAATTAATCGCGACACGGTCGATGCCATCAAGCAAGCTATTGAGTTAGGCTATCGACATCTTGACGGTGCCCAATGTACGTCGTCCTGTGCAGTGCTCTCGTCGTACCTACTGATGGCCAACGTATTCGATAAGACTACCGAACCGAAGCCGAACTTGGGCTTGCCGTCGAAGAGTCGGGCATCCCTAGGTCTGACTTCTTCATCACCACCAAAGCCGTTTCCCCAATCGATGTTGAGGGCGCCCTGCGCCTCAGTCTCAAAAGGCTACGAACAGAATACGTGGACCTGTATGCTTTTCAGTAAATAAGGTGTTTCATCACTAATTGGCCTTTGACTAGCTATCTGATACACGAGCCCTTCTCGTCGGGCGGTCGCAAGGATATATTACAGAAGGCATGGAAGGGAATGGAAAGCTGTCTGCGCCAAGGGCTGGCTCGTTCGATCGGCGTCTCCAACTTTCTTATTCCACACATTGAAGCGATCTTGGAGACTGCAACAATCAAGCCAATCGTGAATCAGATCGAATTGCACCCTTACCTCCAGCGAACAGAGCTTCGGGAATTCTTGAAGACACAGGCTATCCAGGTAGAAGCATTCGCACCGCTCACGCCTTTAACCAAAGCTAGTCCGGGCCCAATCGACAATATATGCCACGCGTTAGCAGACAAATATAGCGTCACCCCATCGGCGATTCTGCTCCGATGGCTCATTGACCAAGGCATCGTTGTCCTTACAACAAGCTCACAGAAGACACGGCTGGTGCAGTACTTAGAACACTTACCTAGTTTCCACCTTTCGGGGGATGAAATTGCAGAAATCAGTAAAGCAGGACAGGGCAAAAATCATCGAGAGTTCTTTGTGGATGGGTACGGCAAAGACTGTTTTCTTTAGTAGGTGGACCAAGTGTGAGCTCACTCATTCAATTGCAAACGAGAAGAGCTGCTTGTGGCGGTCCGTTTTGAGTAGCACCATGTTCCAAATTGAAAGTTACCTGAGCGAGTAATGTTCATCAGTGAGGACCGCGTGTTGGATGAATCACTTCGGTATTGTTACTCGAAGACATAATCGGACAACTGAACTTGCCACGTTAAGCTTCCACGTTGAGTGCCATTCAACGCGACCACTGGGTCTTCGGGCGAATCCGTGACACCCAGAGCATGAGCCAATCGGCTATTCTTAAGATTCCCCAGAGATCCCGCAAATCACACCAAAAGAGTCGTAATGTACAAGTAGCGTTGAATAGAATGACGACATGTGCGGGGGAATCGATCGAATTGTTGCCCAAGCATTCCACACCTTGTACCAACATCTCATAATCTTGCAATCGCCCTCGATCGATTCGACTTGTTGGTTTGAAACCCCCCCCCCAAAAATCATACGGAAATTTGCAGCCCATATCATGGCCATCGCTGTAGAACAAGTGGTGCCGTCGCATCAACGCTGTGCTCCTGGCTCCATCAACCTACCCGTCGCTAAATTCCCAGATGCTTCCTTTTCTTCGGAAACCGTAGACCCTGGCCATGTTGCGTCTCAATTCGTCAAAGACTTCAATCAGCTCCTGCAGAAGAGAGACCTCCCATCTATCGCTGGACTTTTTACTGAGAATGGCTTTTGGCGCGACCACTTGGCGCTTTCTTGGAACTTCCGCACCGTTCAGTCACCTCGGGGCATCCTTGAGTACTTGGAGAAATCTGCAGGCTCGAGAAACGGGTTCAGACTGCAAAAGATTGCCCTTGACAACGGCTCACCAGAACGCTCTCCTCTGAGGGCTCCAGTCGACGGTGAGGGAGCCGTACCAGGTGTACGCACTTTCTTGACCTTGAAAACTAGTATCGGAAAAGGTACCGGGTTGGTGAGACTAGTTGAAGAGAATGGGAGTTGGAAGGCGTTTACGCTCTACACCAGGCTCGACGAGCTGAGCGGCCATGAGGAGGCCATCAATGACCGCCGTCCTTTTGGCGCGGATCATGCCGCGGAGTCAAAGAGGAAGAATTGGGCAGATGAGCGTAGAGAAGAGACCTCCATCGAGACCGGATATGACCCTGATGTTTTGATCATTGGTAGGTTGCCACCCAGTGCCCTCGTTTTTCACAACTGCAACCTAACAACGAGTAGGTGCTGGCCAGGCAGGGCTCACGGCAGCAGCGAGGTTGAAGATGCTTGGGGTCAAAACTCTCATCATCGACGAAGCTGATCGCGTCGGCGACAATTGGCGGAAGCGCTACCATCAGCTCGTCCTCCACGACCCTGTGTGGTATGACCATCTGCCGTACATCAACTTTCCTTCGTCGTGGCCAATCTTTACCCCCAAGGATAAGCTTGCCGATTTCTTCGAATCGTATGCAACTCTTCTCGACCTGAACATCTGGACGCAAACCTCATTCACGACCACACCTTGTTGGAACGAGTCCGAGAAGCGGTGGACTGTTCAGGTTTCTCGAAAGATTGATGGAAAAGACGAAGTCAGGACTTTCCACCCTCATCATATAATTCAAGCTACAGGCCACTCTGGGAAAAAGGCCCAGCCCTCTTTCAAAGGACTGGAGAACTTTCAAGGGGATAGAATATGTCATTCATCTGAGTTTCGTGAGGCACAACAGAATGGCAGGGGGAAAAAAGCCGTAGTGGTAGGATCCGGCAACTCCGCACACGACATTGCACAAGATTTCTTGGGAAAGGGTTATGACACCACCATTGTGCAGCGCTCGAGCACCTGCGTCGTCGGCTCTAATACAATCTTGGAGACGTCACTGAAAGGGCTCTACTCAGAAGATGGGCCGCATGTCGACGATGCAGATGTCATCGACCAGGGTACGCCTCTGCCAGTCCTCAAGGCGATGCATGTCACCCTAGCCAGGAAGCAAGCTGATTTGGACAAAGACATCCATGAAGGGCTGGCCAAGGCTGGCTTTGAAGTTGATCGTGGACCAGACGGAGCTGGCCTCTTCATCAAGTATTTCCAGCGCGGCGGAGGCTACTATATTGACGTCGGTGCATCTCGGCTCATCGCCAACGGTGACATCAAGGTCAAGCACGGCCAAGAGATCAAAGAAATCCTGCCCCACGGTATTCGTTTCGCCGATGATTCTGAGCTCGAAGCAGATGAAATTGTTCTTGCGACTGGCTACCAGAGCACGAGAAGCCAGACACGAGCAATCTTTGGCGACAAAGTAGCCGACAAGATTGGTGACGTGTGGGGTATCAATTCGGATGGCGAGATGAATACAGTTTGGCAAAAGAGCGGGCATGAAGGATTCTGGTTTCATGGAGGAAACTTGGCGCTTTGCCGGTACTACTCTCTACTATTGGCCCTGCAGATCAAGGGACTGCAGGAAGGCATTTACCAATACGGCGAGATCTGACGGAGAGATGCCTGTATTGGACTTCAAACCATGGGGCAAAACCGCAATCGTATCAGTGTTGTTTTTTCACCAATATCGGTTCTTGAGAGTAAATCATACAATAAATCAAAAGAGCTCAAACATTACGTGATCCTTCTATTTCTTGTGACTTATAAAGGCTATTCCTGATTCATAATGACAATCTTGATATCCTTTCGTGCATGCTGTGCCTCGAAAGCTTCGGCGCATTTTGTCAAGGGATAGGTGGATGTGATCAAAGGCTTCAAGTCTACAAGGCCTCGGCTCAAGAGAGAGATGGCATCCGCGTAACAGCCAGGGGTGTATCTTACTGTTCCTGCAGAGTTTGTTAGTATCTTGCCCGGGTTCTAGTGGGGAACTGTCTCCCTTACCCTTGATGTTGAGCTCCTTGGCCGTGAGTAGGAATAATGGAACGGAAGTAAGAGGCTTCCCTAGACCTGCCTGTATGCCTGTTTATTTCATTAGCTGCAATCAGATCAGGCGCTGACGCGGAGAGCTTACATGTTCCACCGTTCTTGAGTGAGCAAATTGCCATCTGTGCGCAGACTTCAGCGCCACTGGCTTCCACAGCCACATCAAATCCGTGCTCAATGCCAAGCTCGGCAATAATAGATTTGGTATACTCTTGTGCAAACTCGAGCGGCTGCTTTGATTCTTCACGCCTTGGCGGAACAAACCCAGCATGTGCGCCATACTTTAGGGCAAAGTCGATCCGAGACTGCTCAATGTCAAACATGACAATCTTCCGCACTCCATACGCCTTGGCAACTGCCAGAATGAGGAGTCCAAGAGGACCGCAGCCGCTATGGAGCACTGTCAACGACTGCCTTGTGTATTTTGGTATGAGGTCGCTTACAAGATTGCCAAGGTCTGATGCGAGTTGAGAGCGGCTCGTCTGGCCAGCTGGACCGCAATGGCTAGCGGCTGGATGGCACCCGCCTCTTCCCAAGAAATGTTTTCCGGAAAAGGCACCGCCATTGAGGATTTGCACGTGAACAGTTGGCATAGCGTTCCGTCCGTAGGGTCGAGGCCGCAGTACTTGAGGTTGGCGCAGACGTTGGTGTTGCCGAAAGCGCAGAATTCGCAACTGCCATAAGGGAAGGTCAGCACGCGACGCTCCCAAAGAACGTATTCAGAAACGGAGGAAGCGATATCACTCACGCCATGCAAGCAAACCCTGGCTCAATTGCGACACGTTGGCCGACGGATCGGTCGGTGACGGCCTTGCCCACCTCCTTGATGATGCCTGCAGACTCGTGACCGAGGACAAGCTGCTTCGAAACCTTATCGCTCTCCCAGTTATGGCAATCGGAGCCGCAGATGCCCGTAGAAATGACCTCGACAAGGACGTCGTTGTCCCCGACAGGCTGGACCGGACGCTCCTGGACCTCGACCTTTCGCGACGCCACCCAGACACAGGCTCGATTGGAGGGGGCCATGTTGCAAGCGGATCTGGTAGGAGTAAGATGTTTGAAGAAGTGAAAGAGATAAGAAGTGCAATATCTTTTTTGCAGATAGGAGACGAAGGGAATGCTTGCTGCTGAAATAATCGCCCAGCAAAGATAACTAGGCCGGCCTACGTTGGGTGGATGAAGGCGTTCGGCTCGGTGCCCGGCCCGCAGCCCCCGCCACAATCTCTTAGGGCGTCAGGATTGCCGAGATAGGACAGCCCGGCCACGAGGAGACGTCCAGGATATCGCCGCCACCCTGTTGCTTGTGTCCCTGTCAGGCGGTTCCGTCAGACAGTGGCCTTTCGCGTATATAACAGGACTCAATTACCCCAGCGGCAAGAGTCATTGGATTCACTAGCCTTCAACACGGGGTTTCTCCAGTGCAACCATCGCGCCTTGTTCAAAATTTTCACCCTTTGTCTTTAGTCCTCCCCTCCAAGGTCTTTCCAAGAGTTAGGCAATGGAGGCTGATAAGAAGGATCTGTCACTTTCCCACGAAGCGGCTGATGTCGCGACCGTTCGTTCTGCTACGATGACTGAACGCACCTGGACCGCTGCCGAGGAGAAGGCGCTGATTCGAAAGATGGACATTCGCATCTTCCCCATTATGATTGTCCTCTTCGTTCTCAACTTTATCGACCGCAACAACTTCGCCAACGCCCGTCTCAGGGGCTTGGAAGAGGACTTGAACCTCTCCGATGTCCAGTACCAAACCTGTATCTCCATTCTGCTCGTCGGTTATGTCAGCATGCAAATTCCATCCAATATGATCTTAAACAAGTTGACAAGACCTTCTTGGTACGTTCCCATGCAGTTCCACTCCTGTTGTTGAATTGGCTTTCGCTAACAAATAAGCCAGGTATTTGTGTGGCTGCGTTATCGTCTGGGGTGTCATCTCCGCACTGACGGCTCTTGCCCACAATGCCACTGGCGCGATCCTCTGTCGATTCTTCCTCGGCTGCGTCGAAGCGTCTTTCTTCCCAGGCTCAATCTATTTCCTGTCTCGATGGTACACTAGAAAAGAAATGCAGCTGCGGGTCACGATCCTGAACTTGGGCAACCTCGCCGCGCAGGGTTTCGGTGGGCTCATCGCTGCCGGCATCCTCGCCAACATGGAGGACGCTGGAGGCATCCGAGCTTGGCGATGGCTTTTCATCATTGAGGGTGCCATAACCGTGGCTTTCGGCATTGTAGCTCTTTTCATTCTTCCCGGTTACCCTAGCAGCACTTCCTGGCTCTCTACACATGAGAGGGAAATTGCCGAAGGAAGACTGTCGCTTGACATTGGTGGTGCCGACCAAGGACAGGACGAGAGTGCTTGGCAGGGCCTGAAAATGGCACTTACTGACCCCAAGGTCTGGCTATTGGGCCTCACCTACCATGCAACCATCATGGGTCTTTCGGTAAGGCGTCTCTTTGCCTCTTACACAAACCTCTTTGTACTGACATGCGCCCAGTTTGTCTTCTTTTTCCCGACCATCACACAGGCCCTTGGTTACAACACAACAACCACGCTTCTTCTCACAGCACCTCCCTGGATGTGGGCCTGTCTCGTCTCGCTCCCCAACGCTTGGCATGCAGACAAGACGGGAGAGCGATTTTTCCATTATTTCGGTCCTGCTGCAACATGTATCGTGGGTTACATCATTTCAATGACCACGACAACAACCGCACCGCGTTACTTTGCCATGTTTCTGATGACGAGTGAGTCCTCCTTCCCTCCTGAACTTCAAACGATTGGCTCTAATGTGGCCCCGTCCCAGCTGGATTCGCTTCCGGTTTCGTCATGCTCGCTTGGATCTCGAACACCATCCCCCACCCCGCAGCCAAGAAGGCCGCTGCCATTGCCCTCGTCAACGCCATGGGCAACATTGGCAGTATTCCAGGCTCGTACATTTGGCCTGCCCGCTTTGGCCCTCTCTACGTACAGTCTTTCGGTGCCGAAATTGGAATCCTTGGGCTTGCTTGTTGCAGTGCTTTCACCCTACGTATGTACCTGAAGCGACTCAATGGAAAGCTTGAGGTGCAAGAGGTGGAAGCACTTCCCACGTCTGTCGCTGGGGAGCCAGCCGAGAAGGTTCAGGATGAGGTCCTCCGTAACCAGAAGGGCTTCAGGTATCTCTATTAAGCAGGGCTCGCGTGAGAAGATATAGGCTGTCCTATAGGATGTAATGGTGCGACTAGGCTGCGACTCAAGTAGATTCGCAGTAGCATAAGATAATTTGTGGGGTTTGCTGATAGTCTAAACAATTCAATGTGAACTTTATCGTCACAATACTGAAGAAAAAAATGATGAAGGAAGCACTGAATCGGGATTGTTATGCTTCATTTCACTGAAGGCAAAAGATCCCAATTCCGCCGTGACACCTTCAGGAACAGCCGAGAGCATGATGGGTGGTATTCTGGTTGCGCCCATGAATTAAAGATGTTGTATTTGTCATGCTCGAGCGTACTTTAATTAAAGCATGCTTGTGAATGATATAGGCAGGGACGCTGCTTGTTGGTGGCTCCTTCTACGGATGGGGAGGATCTCAGCTATATGGGACTAGTGTTGGAAGAACCCACGTTATCACGTGAATTCCTGTTCCTAGCTGTGGCTGCGCCTACAAGCTCAAAACGTGGAATTCGGTGATCGTGATGCTTAGTTAAATCTATCTATCTGTCGATA
>KL659329.1:1502-12761 GCA_000732775.1 Stachybotrys chlorohalonatus IBT 40285 | reverse complement strand
GGGCGGCCTTATAAGGCCGCCTAGGTCTAGGGTAACTAGATTAGAACAGGATAATCGAGTTCTAGATCATGTGATGACCCTGTTCTCTAGCCCGGTTCAACAACTAGAGCATTAATCCCACTTTGCATTTCTTTCATTTGTTACAAGGCAAAGACCTTGGGTAGGGTGGCAAACTGCCTAATAAATCATGGATGCAGGAGCGGAATCATTCATCTTTTGTGTTCAGCGCGAAATCGTCGTTCTAATGCTCTAAATGCTCCAACGTTTGAACCTCGGTCTAATTATAGTTCGACTGAGCTGATTTGTTCTCTGACCCAACCTTGCTTTCTCCGTTAGTGACGCCATTCGTTTTGCTTGAACCTTCTCCAGCTGCTACCAGCATTCGAAGAGTTGCCATTTCCTTGCTCATCCAGGCCGTGACCGCAACAATGTCTGCGCCACAATTGACGAAATGAAAACCGTCATTGTACTTCTTTGCCGCTGTTGGACAATATTAATGACGTTACAAACGAATATGCGAACGTAATCGGACGTACCGGCCTCGGCGCTCAGTGCAAAATGTCCCGCGTACTTTCCCGCGTCAAGGGCCGCCTTGAGCACCTTCTTGGTGGCTTCTTGGACTTCCGGGATGGAAGCGTGGTCAAATGCCACGTATCCCATTGATGACGCTAGATCATTGGGCCCGATGAACAGCATATCTATCATGTGCCCAACGTCAGCAGGCTCCGAGGTATTTGTGGTTGCTTAGACATGGGCCACAAACCAATTCCTTCCACGCTGGCAATGGCTTCGACGTTCTCGACCGCTGTTCGACTCTCGATTTGCACACATATCATGACGTTGGTGTTGGCACTCAATAGATAATCGCGGCCGTTCTGGTTGAAAGCTGCTGGTGCAAACATCGCGCCGGCGCCGCGGACACCGTTTGGCCATTCGCGGGAGGGATATTTGCATGCCTTGACGATCGCTTCGGCTTGTTCCTAAAGAGACAAATGATAAATTCAACGAAATAAAATTCTTTGCGTTGAAGGAATAACGGCCGAGCGTGTGTTGGCTACGTACCTTGGTTTCGCACATTGGTACCATGATACCATGAGCCCCTGCATCCAGCACCCGCTTGAACATCCAAGGTTCGCTCGCCGGCACTCTCACGATTGGCGACACTCCCGAAGAAGAAATGGCACCAATCTGGAGGTACATGGCATTGTCGTCAATGTTCCCATGCTCGCAATCGATGAGAACCCACTGCGTTAATGATCAGCACGAAGTCATCAACCAACCTGACTGCGCGAGGGTTCCCTGGTAGTTCTACGTACGTCTTCGCCGAGCGGCGCTATGGTCCGAGCAAGTGTGTAGCCAGGAAACTCCAGCCATTGGCCTACACTCGGACCTTGCCGCGCCTTGGCTTGTTCAAGAGATTGACGGAGACGGGTCTTGCCAGAGGCGTTGACCACGGGGGAAGAAATTTGGGTCGACATTATGACGGATAATCACCCAAATTGATTTGGTATGCGGGAGTGAAGCTGATGATGCGTATCTTTTATCATTGACTAGGTGAAAAGTGCACTGTTCCGATAAGTCAAGGCCAGAAACATATGTCACATCGGCACGGAGCTCGGCCCGCGCAGGGTTATCAGACCTATCAACCGGCGGACCTTTCGCCACGTTCAAAGCTAAAGACATGCGCTTGCAGGTCGCGTGAGCAGCCTAGTGACAATCCGTAAGCCGCATAACACCCATCACACAGCCTGAAGCCAGCTGGTACATTCTAATTCGGTCTGTTTTGAGTTGATCAAGGAACATTGCCGCACCCGCCATGGTCGGCAAGCGATTTCTACGTTTATGCGTGCTGTAACGGTGAACACTATCGCTCAAGGTTCAATCTGCACTAACACAGCACAGTACGCGCTTCACAATTGTACAGGCATTCAACATCTGCTTAAAAAGGAACCAATGCCGAAAAAGGGAGGGGACCACGAAGCTTGTTCCTGGGCCCCGGGTATCACAGAAATGGGTGGGTATGATGGATCTTCAGAAACATTACTACTGGTGCCCGCTCAAACGAGGTCGCTATCGCCGCCCGAGATGACCCAGAGGAAAGGGTATCCTGGATGGATGCTATTCTGCTTGAGCCGACCTGTCGGGTAATGACTCGATGAGTGGAGATAGCTGGGTAATCTGCGGGGACACACAGTTAGCTTGTTTGAATGGTAGTTCCATCACGTGGAACATGGTTGCTCGGATGATGGCCGTGGTGGATTCCTGAAGTCGTCGCTACGATCCATGCCACCAAGTCAGTTGAGTGTCGATGATCCCGCAACCCAGCCACGCGCAACATCATTGTCATCCGTCACTCACCTCTAAAGTCATCTACAACGCCTACTCAGCGGTACAGAATGGGAGCTGAGTCCACAGGCAAGTCCGTCGGTCCTTCGCCGACTTCGCCAACCCTGGAACCTCCCAACAGCAGTGCCAGTCGCATCGGCAAAGCTTGTCTGGCATGCCGCAGAAAAAAGGTATGACCTAGGTTCTAATCACGTATGGATATTTTGTGACAAGGATCCACAGATCAAATGTGATGGTCAAATACCATGCCACAATTGTAGCTCGAGGGACCTTGCTTGCGAATATCCAGAGAGCAATGACAATGCGTCTTCAAGCCGACGGTACGTCCCCTGTTCCTTGAGACGGGGTCATCGCGCGGCCGGAGACTAAGATGCTTGGTGTAGTTACGCGCAGTCGTTTGAGGAACGCTGCAAGCAATTGGACGAATACTGCCGCCGCCTGGAGTCGCTGTCTGCCGAATTGACCCAGTCTATCGCTTCTATACATCAGCTCAGAGGTGGATTATCCTCAATCGATGACTTTGCAGCTCACGCGGAAGAGCTTCAGCAGGCAGCGCGAACGCTTCAGTCGCTCCCAGTACAGAATGATCACACATTTGGTGCTAATAATCCAGCGATTAATGTCGTCTCCGGAACTGCCCACAGTCGTGAGAACAACCTCGGAATTTTTGCAGAGGCCAATGAAAGCATTGCCGAGTCGAATAGTGATAGCGGTGAGGTTTCTGACGACGACGACGCTGGCTTTAGTACGAGCGATCAGCACCCAACCGAGTCGGAAGGGAGATTCGGATCCCTCGTGGCCGATTCATACGGAAGGCTGAGGTAAATAGAGGTGTACCGACGACTAAATTAACGCGCTGTCATTTACTAACAGCCTCTTTCAAGATACGTGGGTGGAGCTGCAAACAACGTCCTAGTAGAAGCTGCCAAGGGCCTTTCGCCAGGAGCACGAGCATCGCTTTACGTTCCATCCCCAGGGTCAAGCGCAGCCGACGCCCACGCTGGAACTCAGAATCATGCTCAACCAGACTTAGAGATGCCCATGTTTGTTCGCGGTAATACGTGGCCAGAGATGCCATATCTTCCACGACCCGAAGAAATCACACGACCGCCCCAGTATGTGGCAGATCTGCTGATCAATTTGTATTTTGATCAGTTACACTATACCTTTCCCGTCCTTTACAAACCTCAATTCATGTCCCAGTACAAACAAATGAACTCACCCAGGTCCCTGCACACCCCAGACAAGGGGTTTCTTTCTGTTTTCTTTGCTGTTTGTGCTTGTGCTTCGAGTCTCCTTCCGACAGATGGCAAATCAGAGACTTTCTCAGGATTGGCCTTCTATCAAAAGTCTCTTATTCTAAACTACGCCTCCACCGGGGAGGCTTCGCTAGAAAGAGTTCAGTGCCTTGCCTTGCTAGCGATGTGCGCGGGAGGTTGGAATACCCTAACTCAAAGCTGGAACCTTGCTGGCCAGGCCGTAAGAGCCGCACAGGATCTTGGCATGCACCTTAGCAGTCTGGTAACAGCACCATTTCAAGCACCTTCAAGAAGACAAATGCTAAGCCATTGTTGTAGGCAGCAGTCTCCAGCGGGCCTCCGGGAGTAGTAAGAAGACAGCTTTCTCGAAGAGTGTGGTGGGCAATATATTGTCTTGATCGGTACGTTTTCTCTTCTCTGAAGAGGCGGCTGTCTACTAAGAATTCCAAAAGTGTCACGTCAATGTGCCTGGGACGGCCAATGGCTGCAGATGATTCAGAGTGCTACTGCGAATTGCCAAAGAGCATTGGTGATGACGATCTTGAGAACTACCTGCACGTTTCAAAAACGGCCGAAGAGTCACTGTCGGAACCATCATCTTCACCATTGACAGGGTTCCTTGCGTTCACTCAACTGTGCCACATCGGTGGCAAGATTCAAAAGCTTCATTCCCCCTCGCGGATGCGGAGGCTTAGGGATCCTAGGAAGTTCGAGCAGTTCCTGCGCTCAGTGGCGTCTCTTCAAAAGCTATTAGACAAATGGCTGGCGGAATTACCAGATGAGATACGATTTTCGGCGAATACAACTGAACAAGGGCCAAACCTGACCATGTGCGTCATCATGTTTATTGTGCACTCCGGGTCATTACTCAATCTCTACCAGTAAGATTCTAGCCTGTTGTCGATACGATCTGCTAATCATCCCTCGCAGACTGCTTTCCAGTACGGCATCGCAGGAAGCACTCGCATCCCAATGGCATGAAGCAGTCCCACATTGCGTCAGCGCAGCCAAAAGCTGTATCAATGCTGCGGAGCTCGTCCAGCAACTCGTACCCCCATCACATCATTTGGCATTGTGTGTCCACTATCTGACACTATCTGGCATTGTTCTGTAAGTCAACCCTACATGACTCCACTAGCAAGAGCTCCGAGATTGACAATCTTTCTGCACAAAGGCTACGAATACCAGAATATTCTCGACAAGAGGCCTTGCCAGATGTTGAAAAATGCATCAAGTTCCTCAAGAGCCTAGAAACGACTTGGTCAGGGGCGAGGAAAGGGAGGGCTATAATCGAAAATCTTGTCTCTCGAGCACCAGAAGGAGCGGACACTGGTCTTACACCGCAATTCATGGACGATCAAAACTTTCTTTGGGAACAGATGGTTGGCTCTGACCTGTTCACCTTTGAAGGAATATTGTGAGCATAATAAGAAAGATCTATCTTTATCTTTTTTAGAACTCGTGGTAGTGGCCGTCCACAAAGGTTAGATAGGAGTGAAGCTCGTTATTCCCTTCGATGAGTTGGAAGGACATCTTCAGATATGATTCAGCTCCTGGTATAAGTCCCATCGGCTATCCGTCAGTCGTTCTCACCTCTGCAAAGAGGTATCTTTTGAGCTTATTGTTGAAGTGTATACGAGAGGCTGGATATTAATGCTTACCTCTAGATCATGCTTTGTAGAGCGCATCGGCAGTTCCCGATCAGTGGGCAGCGCCTGATTTGGCTATGCCCAAAGTCATGAGGTCCGTAACCGGAATGATCATCTTAGGCTGGATATTACCCGTCATTGTGACGCGTCCTTCGACATCAATATGTTTTCAGCCTTTGACGGCCTCGGCTGTTGCAACAAAAGAGCTAGCCACAGTCACGGCCAGATCTTTGTTAATGCCGAAACAGGAATACTGAAAATGCTGTTTGGGTCAGGCCTGGGACTAACTGGCCCAACGTTCCAGACGACTCCCTTTGGGAGTTGATTACACATCTCTCGGATAGTGTTTAATACGCCTGGTATTTGAGAGTGATCGTACAGGGCGGCGCGGGTTGCGAGCTTATTGTCGTCACCCTATAAAACTGCCGGCACGGGAGCGCTGCGACTGACCGAAGCCACAAGATAAAGAGCGCTGCTGAACTTGTTGACTAGTGCCGAGCCGATGTTTGCGCCAGCGCCGAAGATGACGGCGACAGGTTTAGATGGCATTGTAGAGATGACTGTGTACTGGGTTGGCTGGTTGAAGAGGAGCATATTATGAAGGTGCCCACCTCCGTCCCAGCCTCGTTGGGACCATCGCCGCCGCTCTGGGGCATGTCGAAGACGAACTTCTCCACATTTGTATTGAATTATTTTCTATTCCAGAAATAACTGTGTAACATGCACCTTCTATCACATTCTCCAAGTAAGTAGAGATGCGAGTAAAAGGCTACGACACATCACTAATCTATCTCTTGGAGTATCCCTCAGCTTCCCTTTAATCCGCCCCCCTTGTCGTGGTCCTATGATCTGTTCTTTGGCTATGGTGCGGATGATTTCTCTTGTCCGGGCCTTTTCTTCAAAAATTCTTCTTCTTTGCTCTTCCGCTGCCGCCTCCTTAGTCCTGTCACCAGTTCTCTTTTCATGTCCCTTGATCCAGATTGATAGGCGTTTTGAAAAAGAAGCGGCCCGAATCCGGCATTGTATGTCACTGTATCGCAAAATCTCTATCGCTTCGCCCATACACTGATAGCTCAGTTCACAATTTTGCTGCATGTTCTGCCTTTGCTTTGGCTGTTCCCATGTCTCCAGATGGTAAGTTGCCACCAATTCTGAGGAGAAGACGAACGCTCGAGTCACCGAATCGTATTCGAGTGCATTTCGACGTGCCTTCTCCCGACAGATCTCTGCGGTCCAACGCAATAGCTCCATCGCCTCGTGTACGACCTCTGGCTTGTTGTACTTTCCTTTGGACACCGCATACAAATAGTCCAGGGCCAACTGGGCCATTCGTTCTGCTCCAACGTTGCCTCCGCCGGCCATGAGGAGCGGTTTACGCAAGAGTTCGTTCATGGCATCCGAAGCCGAAAATTTGCTTTTCCAAGATGTCGTGCAGAAAGCACCCATTTTCAGGATGATTTCGTGATTCTTGCCAATCATCTCGCTCAAGGTGTGAATGGTCTTCCAGTGGCCGAGTCCAAGCGTAGGCCTGAGGTCGCTGGAGGAAGAAGCCCACACGCACAGGAGTGAGCCCACAATGCCCATGAGTGGGTGCTTGGAAAATTTGGGAGCCAAAATTTCCTTCAGGTGCTGCAGAAACCATCCCACCCATAAATTCCGAGACTTTCCTCTGCCGCCGACGAGAATGCGTGTGAGGACATGGCAGATGGTCCAAAAATATACCAAAAAGTTTGGGTCACACGTTAAAGCGACGATCTTCAACCGCTTGAGGACTTTCCCAAGTATGTAGTTGGCATGATGATACAGCTGCCCCTCAACAATTAGAGAGATGCTGGAAATTTGGTCGACCAGAACTTGCCAAGATTTGGTGGTATTGAGTGTGTCCGAAGGCGGAGGGGTGAACCATTGACCCTCGGCAGTCCAGCTCTTGCTCCCTGCCGCGAAAAGTCCTCTGATGAGGCAATCGATGCTATGAAAGAGCCTTTCCTGATCGACATACACTGTGCGGAGGAAAGGTCCAATATGGAGCTCGGTATTTGTTTGCCTTCTGTGTCTTTCTTCTGGCCTCTCTTATTGCCGTGCTGAATTTGCCATAGTCTTTTTTCCTCCTTTTGCTCCTCGAGCTCTATCTGTTCCTTAAGGCGCTGTTCGACCATCACCTTCCGCTCTTTCTCGGTGATCATTTCGAAAACGTCGATATCGCCCACCACCTTCACGTGTGAGCTATTTTTGGGTAAGGCTTTTCTTGAATGATTGCGTTCTTTGCTTCCCAAACCCGACAATTTCTTTGTGAGTGTGCTCAGGCTGCCAATGGACTGAGTCAGCTACGAGGATCTATCGCTTGATTTGTTCTGGCACTTACGACGTTTGAAATCCGTGGATTGCACACAATTCGAAGTGCACCTCCTTCGCGGTATGATTTGCTTCAATGTAGAGCCGGCGTATATGCTTTTCCATCTCCCCCCACTCATCGCGTGGGTGTCTGTTTCTTTTGGCAGCCTCAACACGGGTCGGTTTACTGCCAGCTACGCTGAGGCTGGCCTCGAAAGAACCAGAGCTGCCATTGATGGCTTTGGTAGGCTGTGGGTCCATGAAACTCTCGGTCCGTCTACATGTGGTAAGACTGTTCGGGATGTCTTGGGCAAACCAATGCTGACTGGGGGGACTGGCGAACATATTGGCTGGGGACGGATTCGTCGGAATGCTGACTTCAGATCCAATCAACCCAAAACCCAGCCTATTCATGACACTTGTAGGTAGAAGCGGCTCGGCAACTTGAACCGACCTCCCAATCCAAGGCACATCGAATGCGTCGATGATACGGCTGTTATTCAAGGTTGCAGGGCCGCGTTCATGCCCCACGTTTGCCACAGCCATGCTTGTATGGACTCCTACAAGTCCTCGGTTATTCTCCGCTACCTCCGATTGAATGCCGTAAGCATCAGTACCGTCCATGAACTCGCTGGGCATGGTTGGAAACGGACCGTATTGTGCTGGAAATATGCTTGGTATAGCCCAGACAAAATTGGAGCTGGTGCTCGCTGGGTATTCTCTGGGGACGTCACTGTGCTGTTGACTCAAAGTTGGGTCTGCCCCTGTAACATGCATGTTGCTTGTATTGGCCGCAGCGAATATAGAGGAATGAAACTGAGTGGCAAAATCGAGATCAGGTGTGTCTTCAGGGAAAGTGTCTGGCCTTGCCTGAGGTTGGTTTAGTGAATAGTCCATCTTGGCCTGTATAAATTGGATGTTCCAATGACTATCGTGCAAGGCCTACGAAAAAAGAAGAATTCAGGAAGCCGATATCATTGATCTGTGTAAAAAGAAAAGAAGAAGAAAAAGGAAAAAGAATAACTGCACAGTAGTGAGAGACGTCTAGGTTTCTAGCTAGGTAGCTCGGGACAGAACAAAGCTTCCGGGCAAAAGATCACAGGAGCTCTAGAGCAAGCCCAAGGGGACATAGCTGGGCCGATATAGGTTGGGCTGGAACATATTGGGACCTGCACCCTCTCTGGGAATCACATAGTGAATGAAAGATGCATTGAAACGTGTCCAACTCTATACGGCATCTACCCAAGCATGCTGATAAGCTTCTCCGTCGATGGTTAGACGATGCCAATTTTCCTTATGCAGGCCAAGAAGCCCCGCCCACGATGATTGGATGATGCTAATTTTCCTTACGCATGTCAGCACACCCTTTGCGTCAACCGACCCTTCGGTTAAAATGATACTGGGCAGATCAGACCAGTCGGCCCCGTGGGCTGGCTCAGTAAATTTTCGCCCTCCAGTCTTATTATCTTCAATACGTAAAAGAAGGGAAAGTCGTTCGCTCAATTATAAATATGTCAATTCTCCCGGCTCAAAAAGCGCATGCTCCAACAACCAACTGCAACCTCGATTTGGCTTGACATCTTTCTCGGCAGCCTGCCATCGGCTGTTTTCATTCTGTTTGCTGGCAACCACCTTTGATTGAATACTTGATCTCCTAAATCATTACCTACCGTCTCACATCATGGCGAAGGCTCAAGAGGGCCTGGATCTTAATCCAGGCAGCCTGTTGGACGACGAACAGGTCCGACTCTTCGATGCTATGCATCACTTATCAAGCTTGAAGGTTTCCGGTGAGATAGAGACGCCGCAACTGGTCGTGGTCGGCGCACAAAGTAGTGGCAAGAGCTCTGTTCTCGAAGCTCTGGTCAGGTTCCACTTTCCGGTGGACAACACAAAGCCCACCACCAGGTTTCCCATTAAGCTCGTTCTGAGAAAGGCTGATGCCAAGGTGACCCGAGTGCGTATAGAGCCAGAAAGCGCACGATCCGAGGAGGAGAAGAGGGCCCTTGTCCGATTGGCTGAAGCCCTCCCTATCGACAGTTTTGACAACATTATGAAGAGAGCCAAAGCCGACCTCAAAGTTTCACCCTCAGGAACACTGGATAAATCCAGTTGCACTTTGCCTACGTTTTGCGACGATGTGTTAGTCATTGAGCGGTATGGTCCATCTTTACCTAAGCTCAGCCTCATTGAGCTCCCCGGGCTTTTCAACGCCGCGAGCGCTGGGAAGACGCTGGCGGACAAAGCCATGATCAGTGACATGGCCTCCAAATACATCAAGTCTCCAAGGAGCATCGTCCTACTTGTTGTCTCTGCCGAAGTCGACGACTACAACAATGTGCCCGTCGTGGGGATGGTCCAGGGGATGCTTCAAGAACATCCTTCCCTTAAGAGACGGGTTGTCTGTGTCATCATCCGACCTGACACCGCCGGATCTCTCGAGGCAACTAGAGGAGTCCTGGCCAAAAACAGTCCATTTTCTGGATATTTTACGCATCCATGGCACGTTATTCGTAACCAAGATCAAGATGCGAGGGAAAAACACCAACCTCTGGACGAGCGAGACCGAATTGAGGATCAGTTCTTCAGCGGTTCTGAGTGGGACGCTGTCCCAAAAACTCAAAAAGGAATTGCTGCCCTCAGAGAGACACTCAAGTCCATGATTTTATCCCATACACAACATCAACTCCCACACATCATGTCCGAGATCAAGGCGAGGATCAAGGAGGCTGAAGCGCGTTTGGATATTACCATTCGGGCGAGGGCGACGCCTGAAGCGCGACGAGCATACTTGGGCGATATTGCTGACAAGTTTTCTCTTCTGACACGGGAAGCAATCAAGGGCACCTACGAGAATGAAACCTGCAACAAAGATCACGAAACTGGCGAGCAATGTCCAGATTGTGAGGGTTTCTTTGCTCCCCTCGGCGACAACAGCTTGGAAAGCCAGCAAAAGAGACTACGTGCCAATGTTCGAGCTCTAAACCAGTGTTTTGCTAATTCCATGCGTCGATATGGCAGAACGGTGCTTGAGAGCGAAGGCGGAAGAGCTACAACATCAACAGATCAATCGCTGGATCCACCGCCGCAATACGACCATGGGATACCGCGATTTCAGCCGCACGAGACAGCGCAATACTACGTTCATGAGCTACCAGAGAGGTTGAGCCGCAGGGAGTACGAAATCTGGGTTAGCGAGAACATGTACCGCTGGAAGTCGAAGGGGCCGGCGGGGGAGCCAAGCGATGGGGCGTACTTGGGTTTGTTTGAATATCAAGCCGAGAAGTGGACCAATATCGCCAACCAGCACGTGAAAGCTGTCTGGAGGGTTGTGAAGGATTTCATCAATCTCACTCTAGCAGCATCATGCCCCGACAGAGATGTACGCGCCGAGCTGCGGCGCGTACACCTGGACGACAGAGTGAAATGTCTTGAATTGCAAGCTGACCGGACTTTACGCGATCTTATCGCTTGTCATGGCCAGCCAAATTCAGGCTTCTACGATAGCTTTGTAGAGACACGTGCAGTCAAGGAACAAGCAAAAGCACTCCTCCACCGATTGGCCGCCATGAAGTTTGAGCCTGCAAACATCATTGATGTCAAAGGATCAACCACGGGTGCCGAGCAGCCTAACGGGCAGCAGGAGACTGCATAGCAACCAAACACACAGCAAC